>CABPRJ010001895.1:101915-393010 GCA_902439185.1 Cinara cedri
CAAAGTAGTGGCAAAAAGAAAAAAATCGAGCGTAATATAGTATTTATTTTTTTTTTTTTTTTTTTTTCATCGCGATTAAATTAGTTTAAACCATCCGAGAATAATGTTATAAATTACGTTTTGATCGAGCACCCGAGTGAATATTACGAGAACGATTGATATTCGTATTCGCTGTAAAATCGTACGGAAATCAGTCGACCGTGCACCGCAAAAATCACCCTGTTCCGATGGAAAATTCGATTAAGCGCATTAAAATTAAATCACTTTTTGTGCCCACGGGTCTTTTCGCGCTGTAGTCTCGAGAACATAATACAACTTGGCCGCGAGTTACCCATTAAATATTAGCATTGTTTCCCCCCTCGCGGGCGTTAATCAAGTACGCACCACTCTTAACATACACCAGAGGCGAAAAATATGATCCACTCGAGAGTAGTATATATTTGTATGTTCTATCCCGCGGCGAAACGCTGCATGAAACCGAAAAATTTGGCCTCACTGATTTGGCTTCATTTAGAGCAGCAAGGAATTACTTTTGAAAAAAATAACAACAACAATAAAAACGATGAGATATAATTTTTTTTGTTTGCAAAATGTATTTATTATTTTATACAAGTTGTCTTACACGGCGTTTTGTTGTATGAGCCAAATTGTTCGGTTTCATGCGGCGTTTTGCTGCTATAA
Source organism: Cinara cedri (assembly GCA_902439185.1). Lineage (NCBI taxonomy): Eukaryota > Metazoa > Arthropoda > Insecta > Hemiptera > Aphididae > Cinara > Cinara cedri. The sequence goes on from CABPRJ010001895.1 coordinate 102,597, forward strand.
AAGCGGCCAAATCGGAGAGGGGTCAAATTTTTCGGTTTCACGCGGCGTTTTGCCGCGAGATAGAACATACAAATATACACTATACTCGAATGCGCACTCCAGTATTATCTTCGATTTTACGTACGACATTTTCGGATCGAATCTCTACGCACAGCGTGTTGCACAAAGAAAAAATTTTTAAGTACTCAAATTACGATACATAATCAGGAACGTTGTTTCTATAGATTAAAAAAAAAAAAAAAGGATTATTGCATGCAATAACTACGTGAATGGGTATCCTTTGAAGCAACTGCTTCGTCACCAAACTAGTTGGGTGAGCGGGATGCACACATACGTGTGACACTTTACCATGAGATTGCGTTTACCCATCATAATCCAAAGCGGTAAAGTATTACGAACGTAGGTCTAGATTTCGTAAAAAAAGTCGTGTGACCAGTGTAAATCAATAGTTTATTTGTTATTCCGTGTCGTCATATTATATATCAATTCAACAGATTAATAACTATTACGTTTCTAATGAATATATAAATTACGATTTTAAAATAATTATCCAGATAAATTTATCTAGATTATTCAACTATTTATCTTTGATGACGGCGCTCAGATATAAGTTATTTTTCATATATCTAAATAAGATTAAAAAATTTATGTTGCAGAGTAAATACAAAATTACTATAATACACCGCTATACCTTTTTTTTTTTTTTTTTGCCGCTGTTTACAACTTATAATGAACCTCATGTTAAATTTCCAAGCGTTTCTGTTTGGTCAATCAATTCTATTATCCACATAGTACCACGTAACAATTAGACTCGAAATTCAACAGAAACGGTATCTTCTCGTTTTTTTTTTTTTTTTTTTTTTGATCGGAAAAATATTTCAGAACGAAAAGTTGCGCGCGGACATAAAAAAATAAAAAAAATAAAATAACGCAGCGGAGTAAGACCAACAGTTCTCTCGCTACGCTCCGAATTCAATATACTCGTCTAAATAAAACATGACGTTATTTATGCATCGTACCCTCGCGGGAAGACCGCTCGAAAAACGGTTTCGTGATGATTAAATTTTAAAACGGTGTTTGTTCCCGCCGCCGAATGGTCGGTTTCAAAGGTTTAATTTTAATGCCGCGACATTGTAATTACGTTATTCGAAGCTTGCGGTTTTTACGCCAAGGTGTACGGCCGGGTTAAATCTCAATCAGACTTCAGAAAACCGGCTCGAGGCACATTGGTAATAATATGATTGGGTATTTGAGAGACGGGCCACGCGCATTTGCAGATTTTCCGTCAGTTTCGCGTACAAAATGCCAAACGCGTCACAAAACGCGAAACCATTATGCAATCACAGTTTGATAATTTAAAAAATTACACCAGCGAGATGCGTCACTGCCGCGAACGGCGACATCCGCGTGTCAGCTCGCGGATGTCGTCCAGTCCAGTCCGGGATTGTTATGTAAAAACTCATCGAATCAAAACGAGGCGGTCTCGTCTTGATTTATGTTGTTGAATTATAAAAAATAACCCGCGCGAAAAAAAAAACCCACTAAATTGGCAGAGAGTGTAACAGTATTTTTCAACCGCGAAAATGAATAAATCGTACACATCAGACACAAAAGCGTATTACAGAGGAGGCGGTCCGTCGGTCGGTATACCTTTTTTTTAGATAAAAAATAAAACACCGCCATCGAAAATTTCGAGTTTCGCCTGTCTATAATAGCGAGTACGAAAAAGGGATTCGACGCGATATTGACTCGATTGTTTTTATTTTTTTCAATTATTCTCACCTGAACAAAGAATTTCGGTTGAAACTCGGTGCCTCCTTCCCGTATGGTTCTTTTGTATTCCAGAGAATTGAATACCGGCGCGTTATCATTCACGTCGATTATTTCCACTAAAATGACGACGTGCGTCGATCGGTTACCGCCGTCTTTGGCTTCAAGAGTGAGCGAATACGAACTTTGCTGCTCGTAATCGACTTCTGCAAAAAAAAAAAAAAAAAAAAAAAAAAAAAAATAATAATAATAAAAAATAAATTACATTTTTGAAAAACGATATTATTTTTTCGATAATTCATGACACATTCATCTAAATAATACTATACGGATATTTGAATATGTATACGTTTTTTTTTTTTAAAAAAAACTAATGATTTGCCGTGCGCCATGCTTCGGTTACATTTTTCTCGTGACATTGTTATAGAGTAGGGAATTTGAGCACGAAATATTATTGTTATGCGCTATAAAAAGTCAACGCACCGATCGTTAAACGACGGCTTTCGTCTTAACCGGTTTGTTTTTTATGAGTTTTAGAAAATAATTACTTATCTACACTTTTGTACTCGGGTTGTTCTGAATTATTCCCCCTGCCACAATAAATGATGGTGATAATTATTTTATGATCGTTTAGTCAACGGTCAGGACACACGAAAATAGACGAAAATAAAGACGATACGGTTGAAACCTAAAGGTAGAAGACCGGGAGGAAGACCCGGGAAAAGGTGAATTGACGCGGCAGAAGAGGATTTGGAAAGCCTGCAGCGAGTTGAAAACCGGAGAGAGACGGTCCAAGAGACTGCGGGAGGCGAAGTGTTATAACGGCCGGCAAAACTCTTATAGATATATATATAGAAATCATATATCATTAAAAGAGAGAATTTATCATCCGGAATGTAAAATGACGACATTGGCGTCGTACAGACGGCACACACGGACGGTTTCTGTAGTAAAAATATCACGAAACAAGAAGTGTCGAACAGGTTATTATTTTTATGATGTGTGCTACAGTACCTACAGGTAAAATCGTAATGTTTGTTTTTAAATGATCACGAAACGTGAAAAGTAAAATAAACTGGAGACCGACGGGTAAACGGAGGCCCGAGGGGGAAATCTGGATGCGTCTGCTGGTCAGACAGAATTATTGAAGGGGACCCGGAAAATACCGATTGAGAAGAATGAGACAGTGATGGGCGGGAAGAAGTTGTGTTGTTTAACGACACAAAATAATAGTCGTTGGCGGCTCTTTTGGAGAGCCGCTAAGCCATAGAAGAAGAGAAGTTTATATGTTGATTTTATCGAGAGTACGAAATTAACACGCGTGACCAATGTAATCATGTTAAGCCCGCGTTCTATGCCGAAAACACCGTACTCGAATTTTGGTTTTATGCCGCAGTTAATATTAAAATAGTATACGGGACAGTATGTTTACTATGTTTTATTTCACGGTAGTTAGTCCGGTATTAATAGTGTTAATTTAAAATTTATTGCATACGGCACGAGTAAAGTGGAACGAAATTTGTATTCGTGAATTACGAGTATTTTTTCGGTACTAAAGTAATAAATCTCGTTGGAATAATGAAGTTTTTATTAAAAACTGAAAGTTTTGTACGCGATCGGTATTTGCCGAATTCCTATAACGATCTGAAACGAACAAAAAATAAAACTGCACATATTAAATTTATATAGCTAAAAAATATCTTTGACAAACTTATAAACTTTATATTTGGAGGGGAAAAAACGAATTATAAAGTGATATCAGAATCTATTCATATTTATAATATACCCGTTGAGAAATACTTGAAAACAATTTTAATAATTTAGATTTATACGGGTTTGCAGTGATTTTTCTTTTTCGCAGTTAAATATTATTAAAGTAGATAACGATTTATAATATTATTACGGTTTATATCGACATTAGTTTTGCCATAAATTTGTTTTTTTGTTTTCCACAGCGGTTATACTTGGTAGGTACAGGTTTTTGAAATTTGATTGTCAAGCGGCGGGACATTCTAACGAGAATCCGTCGATTTGACCACCAGCTGTATCCAATTACTAATTGATAGAGCTATTTAAAATTTGCGAAGGACTGACAAGACAGAAAGAAAAAGATAGAAAAATCCAGTATTGCCCGGGGGAAAAAACACGTTGCAAAACACTAATAGCTGCCACGCTTTACTTCAAACAATAATAAAACCAAAAATAATTTTTTAAAAACTGATATAATCATTTATGATTAAAAAAAAAACTCATTCGATATCGATACCGAGATTGAGCAGCATCTTTAATTCAATAAGTATCTTAGATACAATTAGATATCGCAAAAGGAAAATATCGATTTTTTTTTTTTTTACGATACTAAAATAAATGTATCTATAGAAACTAATTTTGAAGACTTGTATCAGTGGACGCCCGAAGGAATCTGCGTCATTCGGTTTTTCGAAAAATACATTTGAATTATCGAAAGCGATTGTCTGAAAGTAAATGAAATTGTAGGGCATTACGAAAAACAGATTCGAATAAAGAACTATTGGATTTTTTAAGATATTGCACGCGTAAATAATTGAATTAATATTTTTAATTATAATGTGTCCGAGTATTATCGTTACACGCGTGTCTAGTTTTTTGTATCCGGAAACTGAAAGTCAATGAATGCAGTATCGAATATCCGGTCTATCCGGATACTCATTTTAAAGATCATCAGACTTACTGCCGGTCAGGTATATTCCACCGAATTCCGGATCGCTGCTGAACTTGTCCATTCCGAAACCTTGCAAGCTGTACGTTATTTCGGCGTTGACACCGCTGTCGAGATCGGTAGCGGTGAGATTTGCGATTTTCGTGCCCGGCAAAAGATTTTCCGGCACCGAATACGCGTACGTCTGTCGATCGAATTTCGGCAAGTTGTCGTTGGCGTCCAGGACGTTTATTTTCACGTGCGCTGCAGACGCTTCTTTGAAACCGCCCTGATAAATCCGAACGAGAAATAACATGCGTGTAATGCATTTAATATCATATTTTACGATTTAATAATTAATATATACATACGCTCAGGACGTCTTGGTACATAGCCACGATGTCGAATTCCACTTCGGTGACTCCTGCGTCGTAGTCGAAACCGTCGTTGTCGACTAGACGAATCAAGACGTTCGTCCTGCCCAGGGCCGCCTCGGGAATGATTTTAAACCAGTCGGAGACGCGGGGATCACGGTTCCGCATCACCAACACGTATCGGCCGTTGTCTCCCAAATCCTTGTCGTTGACCACTATGTTCAGTCCCGGCAAGGGAGTTCCAATACCTGAACAAATATAGGTTTTCTTTTAAATTTAAATCACCCGATTAGATTGATATGCATGATAAATATGAAAACGACAGCAATAACAATATGTTAATGTTGATGTGTAGTGTGACCAGGTCGAATAGGATCAGGAATTAATTAAAAGAAAAAAAGAGATGGATAGATGTAAGCCAGCGAATAGGTATACGATTAGGGTTTGCGAGGTAGATGAAAAATAGTGATCGGTATAAGAAAATGTGGAGGGTTAAAACAAGCACTTCCGAGGAGATTTAAGAGAAAAGGAAGAAGTATGGCTCATCGAAATCCTTACTTATGTCTTCGGAAATAGACGTCGTGAAACTGTTGCCGTTGAATTCGGGCTTTTCGTCATCCACGTCCTGAACTACCACGGTGACGATCTCGTAGTTCACATCACCCGGCACCTCGTTGTTTATCAGTTCGGTTGCCTGTAAAACGGTACTCAATATTATTATCAAATAGTATTTTAGTCCGGTTCGATCAGTCGTATGCTTAGGCCGTTAAAGGAAACATAATATTTTTTATTTGTCTATAGGTTTATAGTAATCGCTAGCGCCGTTATAGTTCACTTTGTCGCCACTCCTGTCGTAATAGTATACTGTCCAACCGAAACTATGATAAAAACCATTGCAGTCCGCTATACAAAAAGATAGGCTCTCCCTGCACACGTAAGTAATGGTCAGTGGCGTACACATAACTTTTATAAGGATAGGGAAAGACAGGGGCGAAACATTTCTTTGTGAGGAAGTCTTTTTTTTTTTTAAATCTACATACAAAGTTACGTATATTACGTGAAAATAAAAAAAAACACAGTGGACGAATCACTATCAAAAAGCACATACACAAGTATGCACGAGTATAACCAATATACACAAGTATATTTGCACCACGCAATTTAATTTTTTTGGATTCATTTCAGGATCTCTAGGAGTGTAGAAAACTAAAAAATACGCTCTTTCCGCAACAACACAGTGAAGTTCATATAAGTTCGTATTAAACTATCCAATAAGAATTGTATAGCTTCAATCAACCTACAAAAAAACCTCTAGTTCCCGAATTTGAGCTCTTTGGTCCGGGGGAGCCGTCAAAAGTGTCTAAATGTACAGCGTAATAATCTCGGGGTAAAATCCGACGAAAAGGCGATGAGAGGATCGGACATCAAAACGCAACCCTACCACCCGCGAATACGCCCCTGGCATTGGCGATTGATTTACGTACACGCAATAATTATAATAGGTTTTTTTTTGTAGTCGATACAAATTATTGTGTTACTTTGTTGAAGTACTGACGTTTAGAAAAAATAAAAATAAAAAGAGGTTAGATTCGGCAAACACGGCGACGTTTTTGGCACGCCGTTGAAATTCGATTCGAACGACGACGCGGCGGCGTTAGGTGCGGTCAGAGAAACGTGACGACGCCTCCGCCGCGTGACAGCGGCGATATAATATTTTTATCGTCTTCGGAATATTATGTGATTGTTGTACAACGTTGTTATGATAATATTATTATTGTGTTTTTAGTCACCTTCAGCCTGAACGTGTAAATGCCGCCGGTGTCGGAGACCACTCTGTTCTCCCGGTCGATGGGCACGTCGCTGGTGAACACGTAGGCGGTACCGTTGGACTCGTTTTCGATTGTGAAATACCCCAGCGAGTCGTCTTCCACGCTCAACACGACCGGCCTCTTGACGCCGGCGTCCCCGTCCTCGGCGGTCACCTTCATCACCAGCACTCCGGCCGGGGTGTTCTCGTCGATCACAATCGAGTACGGCGAGTTGGTGAACACCGGCCGCTCGTCCTGCACGTCCTTGACGATCACGGACACGTTGGCCGTCGCGGACAGCGCGGCGTTTTTCGGCGCCCCGTCCGTGGCCTTTACCGTCAGCTTGTACGACGACACCGTGTCAAAGTCCAGCGGACGGGCCAACCGGATCGAACCCACGTACACGCCGTTGGACATCTGTTGACAATCATTCAAATAACGTTACGATACCGTGTACGCGCGGTTACTGGTTAAAAAATAAATTTAAAAAAAAAAATAAAAATTTTGAAATATTATCCCGAAATACTTTTCACCGTGGGCAGGCCACCTATATGGGCCCTAAAATATATAGGTGATGGTAAACGATACAATATACCGGCAGCGACACCATTGCAATAGTTAAAAAAGCGATTCCGAACTCGGCAATTTCATATAAGGTTTAATCGGAATGTCAGTCGTGGTTTTTTCCCCTTGTCGACGTAACGCAGAAATCAACAAACATAAAATCGACGTGTAAACGTCGAAATTCCTAGTCGTCGGTATTTTAATATTTTAGAACAACAGTTTGGAATTTGAACACTTTTAGAACATGTTTCGGATGCCATCCGAATGGAAATTCCGTATTTTTTTTTTTTTACGGTAGGTGCTGCGTGATTTCTATAATACTAACCGAAAAAAACAAAAAAAAAATGTTTTTCGAGCAAAAAACAAAACCGAATCTTAGTACCCGTTCGGTGTACTTATTTCGCTTATCATTTCGCTACGCTCAAAATCTGAAACACGACAATAAACGATTTTCGATTGATCTATTAATAATTGCATCGCCTATCTGTCCGAACAAATTTTCGCATTTATAATATTTTAACAGGATAGGTTACAATGTCTAGTCGGTCTTAAAATATTCTAAAAAATACGTCCAACATATTATCGACTCGTCACAGGCTAATTGGTGTTTCGGTGTCTATGTTGACAGTGACTATTATATTATAGTCTGTTACGTAATTGCTTGGACAAATTAGGCGAATTATCGCGATTTCAATATTATTATGTGTTGACAACGGCTGGTTTTTATCGTCGTTGACGGTAAACAAGCGGTGTGCGCACAGGTGCAGTGACACAAAGAGGTAAAATGGGCGAGTGTGTCAAAACTATAAAATATAAAATGTGTACTGTCAAATTGTCATTGTCGTCTCAATAATGATAGAAAAAAAAAATATGTATAAGTTCCAACAATATTAAATATAATATGTACAGCGGGATTGCGGTCCGCGGATATTAGTCTGGACGTATACCCAATTATACATCGCAGATATGTTATTACAACGTAACATAATACGATCGGACTGAATTCATCCGCGGCGAGAAAAGGTGCCGTTCGACCAAAACAACGTAGATAAAAAAATGATGAAAACGGCGCGTTAAAGTTCGTATTTTCAACCTCTCTGGCGAATGCGAAAATAAACGCGAATACCAATAATGACGTGTACGGTAATAGCATTTAAACGTATTTGTAAATAGGTCCGTCCAATATGTATATAAATAAAAAAAAGCTGTCCCAGGGCAACGGGGACTGGTGCGGTTACCGTTTTAGGTAGTAAGTTGGGATATTAGAATACAGAAGGGAATTTAATGTACATCTGTAAGCAACAGATAAGCCATTGCTAACGAAAAAACTATTCTGAGCGGAGTTTAGTGAACAGTGACGCATTGTCAACAATGTATTCATGCGATATTATGGTAAAATAATTAAATAGGCATTATATATTTTCTTTAATAATATTTGTTTAGTATTGTATCGATTTTCTCGTTTTTTCTTCCTTCTTCCCGTGTATTTTCCCGGTTGTTCGCGTTTTCTAGGAAAACTCTTGCGAAAAGCGAAAAATGACCTCTCTAAAGTACCCGCCTAATCAGATTTCCTTCCAGAAAAAAGTGCTATCATTGTAAATTGGAGAAAAATTTCTGGTGGAAAAGTTGTCCACAGAAAAAAAAATCGTAATATTTTACTAATCTATTTCGTACATTACTCCTTTTTTTTTTTTCGATTTTTCACATTTGATGAGAAAACTCCTGAGAAAATCGAAAAGCGACCTCCTTTAAATACCACTCCAAGAAAATTTCCTTTCAGAAAAGGGTCTACATCATATACATTGGAGTAAGCTTTCTGGTAAAAAAAAAGTGTTAAAAAAAATAAATAAATAATAAACATCTTTGTAAAACCAATACAATCTTCGCTACACTCAGAATCTAAAATAAAAATATAAACCGAAAACGAAAATATTATAACACGTTCATTATTGTGATAAAAATGTTTACGTAGACAAATCGATTTTAGATTCTGAAATCAGCGAGGGATAAAATTTTTATATTGGTTTTACTGTATGACGTGTTCGAATTTTTATTGATTTTTTCTGTTTACAAACAACTTTTCCACCAGTAATATTGCTCAAGTCAATGACTTTTCATAGGACTTTTTTGTATCATTTTGTACCTATTTGATGCACTGAGAAGGCCGGTTTTCGATTCGTTTTGTGGTTTTCTTAAAAAACGGGAAAAACCGATCGTTTTTGTTGTTTTACGGGTCACGTTGATAACGAGGGAAAAAATACGACAAATGTGCCTACAATGATTTATCGTCGTGCACGGACATTGGTTAAATACTATTCTATACGCGTCTTACATTCCCGACTTCCCACCTACACAACACCGGCGGTGTATCTGCCCATTTTTGTATTATAAATATTAAAACGGGCGTTTCGCGTATGTAAACACGTTTTCAACGCGAGTATAAAAACAGCGCAGTAAAATATTTGCAGCGCTATTTTTTATCCGGATAATACAACACAACGTTTCCGGGGTATCCGGAAACGGCGTAAAAGTAGGCATGCCTTTACGTTCTAACCCAAACAACTGTGCGGTACGGTTTGGCGTCGTGGCGGCGGCGTTATTGCGCGATTCCCCGTTTTCCCTTTCTGTCCGCCGCGGTCCAATGCGACCCGAAATAACTATCGCCGTTATCCGGAGCTGCGCGCCGCGGGTACCCGGGCCCGAGCGCGTGCGATATCGCGCGAAACGAGTTTCTGCGGAGTCTGGTCAGAGCTGGTTGCGTCGACGGGGGAACCGAGTGTTCGGGGCAGGCGTATTATTATTACAATAAACGGGTTTTAATTCCGGACGTCCCGTCCGGGTTATAAAACGATAACAGTTGCGGCCCCACGCCACGCGCCGGCGTAATCGGTTATTTCGAGTGCTTACGGCGGGCAATGTGCGCGGCCGTGCGGTACGCAAGTGGACAGTCCGAGTAGACGGGCCGCGTCAACACGTCCACCGTCCGCCGGCGCGACGGAGTACTCGGCTCGCGTACAACATTTCTGTTTCGACGGTTTTTCGCGCCAACGTATGCGGTACTTTTAGCGTACGCGTCGTTGTTTTCGGCGCGACCGACAACCGCTGTCCGTTACCGAACCGCGCGGCGACCTCGGCGATTTGTCGCTTTTTTCACTCCCGCGACTGTTCGCGACAGACCGGATCTACAAATACCACTTTCCGTATACGATTGCACGGCACCGACGATTACGGCTATCGGCGCGGCTGGCTTTAATCGGATGCACGAGATTACGTGTGGCTAACGCCATCCGAATCGATCCGTTCGATTTTAATCCCATCGAGTATTTCCGTAGCTTTATGATCGGATCAGATTATCAGTAGTTATGTGTTTTTTTTTATTACATCCGTTAATATTGTACGTTATTATTTTTACTCGTTTTTCAAATTCTACAGTTTCTTAAATTGTTATTACACGTTTGTATGTAATACGTACTGGGCTTTTAACACGTTTAAATTAACAATAAATAAAATGCAGTGGGTATAATATGAATAATTACCGACATCGTTACTTTTCAATTGAATCGGCGAGTTGAAAAAGGATAATATTCTTCGATATCTTTTGGAAATTTTTAAAAAAAAAAACGCTGTTTAATAAGGAAGTTTTATTTGAATAAAAAACTTGTCTGCACATTAACTAGTGCATAATCTTTAAGCTCCTAAAATATGAAATCATAATAGGTAATCCATAGTTTTTTTTTTTTTTTTTAAATGCCCTTAATGGCCATATCAGATTATTGTTCGTATTTACGGAACATTATCCTTCTTTTCGCTCAGCTGTTCAAATACATGGTTCATAATTGTCCGATAAATTAAAAAATTCGACAAATTCGATAAAAAAAACATCCGAATTTAAAAACTCGGCGGATTGTCTAGACAATAATATCTATTATATTGGTAAAATGCGTTTCTTCATCACGAACCACAACCCACCGCATATAACCATTATGGTAAAAACTGCATATTACAAATTATTCTTGAACAGTATATACCGCGTGTTTATTAAGTATAGGGAAGTCCTATATACACGCGTATTATATTACTCGGCTACGATTTACTTGGGTATATTATTATGCGATATATTCATCAAATACTACCGTTAGGTCAAAGACTCGGGCGTCACGTCAAACTCGCGGACCACGCCTCATACCCACGTGCGAGTTTATAGTTTTATTTTTCTTTTGCGTTCACGTTAAAAAACCGAGCAAAATATAAAAATCGTAACGGATATTATATCTAGGATCCACGAATTTAAATGTCTAAAAGTTGTTGGAAAATGCTCTAGAAAACCGCCCTCAAAAAAAATAAATATATGAATATCGGTAAAATTATTCTCTTAAAAAAAATTACCGAAAAATAATGTAAAAATGTAAAATTAGAATTTAATTTTTAAAGTCTCGTTATGTTACACAATTCGAGTTTTGATGTAATTCAAAAACATTGTCATGGAACACCAAAAAAAAACAAAAAAAAAAAAACAAAAATTGATTGAAACATTAATTATAACATTTTAGACACAATTTACTACTACTGCTACAGTAGTAAATTGGGCAAAAAATTGTGTTTTTTTTTTTCACTATTTTTCTCAATAAATTTTGTCCGCGTATACTTTCATTTCGACTTTCAATGCGCTCGATTTAGATTCTAAACGTCGATCTAACCGTAAACGTAAAGCATTTTGTTTTTCATACCGAAAAATATAAGCACAATAAACAAGGCTGGTCGTGAGTGAATAAAAAAAAGAAAATCGAAAGTCAAGTTAATTTTAGTATTTTCAACCAAGTTTTTCACATTTGATTTTCGTATTGATTGCTCATTTATTTTAAAAGGTTTTCATTAACTTAAAAACAACGAAATATTTTATAATTCAATTGCGTTAAATTGATTTGAAATTGTTTTTAACTTGAATACGATAATACTTCATTTACATTTATGCACTATGTTAAAAACGTATAGTTACCGAATAATAAATTATAATTTAGGTGGGTTTTTTTTTTTTTTTTTTTTTTTGTTATTATTAAATTATGTGAGCGATTCAAGGTAAAAATTAGAATAAATTTGTGTTTCCAGAAAGAGCCTCCCGTGTGATTTGAACTTATTTATTTATCATAAATTCTATAGAGGACCGTCCAATCGCAACCAACCTCGGGACTGTTAACAAAAAAAAATTCAAAAAGTACGAATTTCAAAAATAAACAAAACATAAAATCAACTTCGAATTTCATTATTTTACCAAATTGACCTTCAATGCGAATCAGTCAGTATTATTAATACAGCGAGTGACTTTTTTTTCTTTTTTTTTTTTCAATTAATTCGACCTAGTTGATTCATTAAAATAACTCGAAATTACACAAATTTGTTGGCGAATTCGACTTTTTTTTTTTTTTTTTTTTGGAAAAACGCTCGTATATAGAAACATACCTATTGTTCGCGTGCCGTGCGTAGGTACACTTGCCGATTAGTCATATTAAACTCGTTACACCACGTCATACCCGCGTAAGAGCGGATTCCGATTAGTTCGTTCGTACGTTGGGAAATCGTACAAAATATTATGGCGTCACGTACACTGCAGTAACAATCCGGAGATTCGATACTGCCGCGATAACTCGGTTGCAGCGCAATAATCCGATTCGCGTTTAAAAGTAAACATTACCATGCGATCGTCATCGTCGTCGTCGTCGTCGCAAAAATAACAACACTCCTTCATCAAATAACATTACGTCGCAAAATTAATAGTACTTTCTGCCTGAGCAAATATTAGAGAATGGAAAAAAAAAAACCAATATCTTTTAAATTTATTTCCTATTATACAGTTACGCACTGCAATTGCACAAGAAAGTGTACCGGAAAATGACGTTTGGGAGTTTGACCCTACACCGACTCTCAAGGATAAAAATAACCGTAGAAGGAATAATAGTTGATTTAGGATGGGTCGCGATTCGTTTTCACGCGCGCTGTACAAAATTATCCAAATCGTCTCACCGAGAGGATCTGAAACCCACACGCAATCATATTTATATTGTCAGAGCAACATTTAAGTTTTTTTTTTTTTACTTATAATTAATTGTACTTTTTTGTACCTACGCTATATCTGTTTTGGTACTTCGGAAACCTCTTTTTTTTTTCGCGACCAAAGCAAATAGATAACATGAAATTTAATTTTATAAGTTTTTTAAAAACTTTCATCAGACATTTTCACCGTTAAAACTTTCCAAAATATGTATTTAAAAAGTTTTATCTATTTTAATAGGGAAAAATTATTTGGAATTTTATTGTATACAATTTCGCTGAATGATAGCGAAATATCGTAAAAATATGGTCGAAATACTACACAACTTTTGTAACAGACGAATTACAAATTAGTTAATAATTTCATTGGTTTTAAATACTGAGAAAGCGAAAAATATATTGTTTTTACTATATGTGTACTTTTCTAAATTTGTCTAATTATTAATGCAACGGAACTAGGGAGAGTAGTTTTTAATTTCCCTTTGACCTTTCATTAATAATTTCGAAAAACGAGAATATTTACGCAATTAAGTTTTCTGTTGTTTTGTTTTTTTTTTTCTTGATATTATTGATTTGGTTTAGTTCAAAATAATCGTAGAAACCCGACATTTTCACCGTATACTTTTACAAGTCTATTCTAAACATAGTTAACTTTTTCAAAACATACTTGCGATTTTTTCGAGCTAACTATAGCTATGTGACATTTTCTAGTTTATTTATAAGTTAAAATTTTGTTTTCGTTTTATGGAGATTAAATTTGTTTAGCTATCCAAAAACGCTGTGAGATTATTCAAAAAACGGTTCGATGAATCATGTATTACACATGATTCATCGAACACGTGTTTCTTGAAGTTTTCACCTAATATGAGTACTTTTTAGACTCGATGTAATTTTAAAAATATTCCGGTAGTTTTGTTTTCAAATCGTTTTTATTTTCAATCGTATAGTTCATTGAAAACACAAACGTCTAGAATTTATGTCGATGTTTAAAATTGATACAAATCTCAATTTCAATCTATCAAAACATCTTTAACCGTACTTTGCTCTGAATCGTTTTTGTTTGCGATTGCGTATTGTTGCGCACCAATATAAATTAGCCTGCCCTACATGAGTGAATAAACATTCTAACTTTCTAACTCCCCGCGTTCATCCACAGTGGCCCATCGACAGTGTGTGACGTATTCGATTCTGAGTAGAGCGAAGAATTATTGGTTTTACAATGATGTTTATTTTTATTTTTTATTTTATGCGGACAACTTTTTTACCGGCGATTTTACTCCCATTTTCACGTGAAACACTTTTTTTGAAAGAAAACCTTACTGGGGCGGTACTATTGAAGGTGTTTGTTTGGTTTTTCTAGCTGTTTCATAATGAATGGGAAAAAAACACGGGAAAAACCGGGGAAAAAACGATGAAAATAGGTACAAGCACCAATAATAACCGAACTCGGCTCAGAATCGTATTCCGTTAGAAATTATCAATCGTCGAGTACAGATATACATAAATCTCCCCTCCCTCCCGCCCGCCATCGCAATTTCTCACCTACAATATAGCGGCCCGCCCGTTGTGTGAAGCAGTGTGTCCGCGGTTTTTCAAAATAAATTTCATCGCGTTTTCAATGCGGCTCGCTGCGAGCACATTACATTGAAACGAATTATAAATGTATGTTAGTAGACAGATGGCGGCCGATGTCCCGGATAGTTAAACGAGTGAAGACCCGCACGCCGCCGTCCACGGTCATTGCGTTTTCGAAAATAATGGATCGGCGTAATTGATTGCCGTTACACGGAGCAACAGACGGTTACTACAATTTTCTATTTACCTTTTCGGTCAGCAGGTTAAAGGTCACGCACGGTTCGTTGTTTTGAACGCACGTCATGGAGATTTCGCTGTTCGGTCCCGCGTCTTTGTCCGCGACGGTTATGTTGCTGTAAATGACAGAACCGACTTTGGCGTCTTCCGAAACGCTAAACGAGTACGGTCTTCCCAGGAACTCTGGCGGATTATCGTTCACGTCCGTGATGGCTATCACTCTGCGCAGTGACACCGTATTCGTGTCGGAATCTTTAATCCCCTCGTCTAGAAGAGAAAAAACGAAATGGTTTTTTTTTTTTTTTTCACAATAGACCGTACAGGCAAACGGGGTATGGGGAGGGGGCGCAGCATAAATCGGAAAAAAAATATTCGGTAATGTTATCTGCAAGGAATGATGAAAACATAAACAGGCTCGTTTCGCTCGCCAACAACACACGCGGTAGTAGTAAACCACGGCGGCTCGTCTGTGCATTTGCAGAAATTTAATAGAATTGTATTTTCCCCTTTAAGTTACGTTTGTACCGAGGTCGGTGATACACGCGACCGATCGGAACAATAACTAATATGATTGGTTACCGGTCACGCTGATGACCACTTCCAAGGAGTCCGTCGTTTCCCGATCGAGATTCTTGACCAACGTGACCACGCCTGACGACCGATCGACGGTCAGGTGTTGGCCGCTGATCGTGTACGACACCGCCGACCCGTCGGGGTCGATCGCCGACAACCTGTACACGGACTTGCCGACCGGCGTGTCTTCGGCCAGGGAAAACCGGGCCATGTCGCCTCCCGGCAGAAATTGCGGCGGGCGGTTCTTCGGCGACGCGCATGTCGACGACCCGAAAACGGCCAGCAGCCCGAACAGGGCCAACTGTCGATTGTAAGCCATCTGAAAGAAAAACGTATTGTAATGACGGCAACGTTAGAATGTTACAGCGCCCGGTGCGCAGGGTTCGCCGCTAGTCCGATTCAATCGGTAAGGTAACGCAATAGGTGTCCGTCCCGAGATATTATCCCGTTTACTTATATTACACGATAGTGTCGGCGTGTCTAAATACGGGATCGATACTTAAATATCTGTGTGCGGCGCTGGTTTGATTGAGAGAACTGCCGAACAGCTCGGTTGAAAAAAAAAAAAAACGTAAACCGGAGGCTTTCGCGATACACGGTGCTTCAGAAAACGTTTAAAAATCGCACGGACTGAAAAGGCCGGACGGTAGGGCCCGTGTAAAGAAACGCAAGTTTAGTAAAGACAAAATTAAACAACGGGTGAAAAATGCGGAAAGAGAGAAAGACACCGTGGGCAGAATGTATATGAACCGAGTTACGATTGTTTGCTTGTCGACACCTTGATGACATTTTTGTTTGTTAAAAGGGAAGAGTGTGAGAGATTTTCGAAAAGCTACAAAGGAGGCGTCAAACAACAGAAGTTAGGAACCGTTGATCAAAATGAACTAATAGCTATACGATACGAAGATAAACTCCTTATACTTTCACGTTGGAGATGTGCAACAAACAAATGTTACGAAACACTAAACATCGAAACCGGCGAAATCAAAAATCGAACAAATTTTGTTGAGGGATACGAAACGGCAATGGAATTTATTTCGGTTTAGTTTGAACGGCGCGGCACAGTTCACATCCGGTGTTAATGTTGAACCGCCGTTTAATTATTAATATAATTTTTTTAAAGCTACGTTTGGCCTTAAAAATCAGGATTCGTAACACCGCTGTAATAATATTTTACGATCGTGTTACGCGCACGTTTATAACGATGAACAAATTCCCAGAGAATGCGGAGAATTTCCCAGGAGATTATTAACAGGTGGTTTATTTTCTAACACCGTGTCTTGTCATTGAAAGAACGAAAAAAACAAAACGACTCAAGATTATACGAATACCGGGGCTGGGAATATCACGTCCTATAAACAATTAAGCGAAACGAATGCCCCACAAATGCAGAATAGTTAAAATATGCATTTCGGATATCTTTATACTCGCGCGTAGAGAGCGAAAAAATTCTGATGTACGAAAATGCATTTTGGAAATTTTTTTTGTTTTTAAATTAAAACGAGCAAATCAATCGAAGATACAGCCGCGTTCGCAAATAGACGTAACCGCGACTGAATTTGTTCGCGTTTCAATAATATTTTAATCATCTGTATACACACGGACGGTAGCTGTTTTGTGTTCGGATTTTAACCGATCGGACGGTTGGTATAAATATTTCTTACGGTCCGCGATAACCTCCGTACGCTGCGGAATTGAAATTAATCTCTAAAATATGCATGCATAAAAAAAAAAAAAAAAAAAAAACCGTCCAGCCAAATAATAATATTGTAAAGTTCGTGTTTCAGTACGAAACGCAGAATAAAAGCGCAATGTTATTGCGTGCACGTATTCTCGAAAACTAACGGGACGTGAAATTCTTCGTGGTCGGGGAGGTGGAGGCGGTCTTTGTCGAACGTTTGTAAAACGGATTTTCAACGAGAAGTACTAAAAAACGCGGAGCCGCCGTTCCCGTTCCCATCGCGGTTTATTACCCATAATATAATATTGCAGAAACGGGAAAGGACTTTTCATTCGGTCCGGTGGACAAAACGTGCGGCGTTTGTGCTGAATTTTCTTCCATAAAATTGGAACGAGAACAAAATTCTAAAATCTAAAAAAAAAACGTAAACGTTCGGAATCCGTCGCCGGACATGTCGTTATTATATTATCGTCGATGCGCAGTGGCGTGCGCCTGTGGGAGGGGTGGGGGGTGAGTGTAATATCCTTATGGCCCAAAGATTTAACTTTTAACTAACGTGACCACTGATCGCTTAATATGTGATAGCACAACTATCTTCGGAGGCCGTGATTAGTTAACATTCTAAACTTCTGTACAGAATTCTGAAAGAAATTATTACTAAAAGGTATGAGGGGGGGGCATGGCTCCACCTGAATACCGCGCCCGGGTTATATCTCCTCCCGAATCGGCCCGAAAATACAAAGTAATCTAATATCGAAATGCGCAGATATCAGCCGAGTTACGAGAAAAAAACCATGCTTGATTGACGCGTCGATTGGAAATTGGCTTTTTTCAGTGTCCGGCTTTTGAATTGCCGATTCCCGTGGTCGAGTCGGGTAGGGAAGACAATAATAATTCCACTATTTATCTGTTACACTCCCCCCACCCCACTCTCGGGCACGCCGCTGTTGTTGCGTGCGAGTGCGTTCGCGGGTACATTTTCGAGAAACCCGAATGCAGGGTGACCGGCCGCCGCGGTATTGCGTTGTAAATCTGTACGGATCGTAAAAAAAGACGTTCATTGTCGCGGTAAACCGTTGCGCGCCGCCGCCGTTTCCATTGTGTCGCGCCGGACTCTCGATTTCTTTAACCTCTTGACACAATCGCGGCGGCGGCGGCGGCGGCCGTCGGGTCGACCGGGTAACAATAAAATGCGCGGCCGCGCGGGACCACGGCGAAACGGCCGTCTGCCGGTTCTCACGGGTCGCGCGTACGCGCTGTCCGGCAACGCGGTCGGGCAACACACAATAACGTTAACGCCGCAATCGGGCGGCCGTCGAAATCCGGTTTTGCGGGGTTTCGGCCCCGCGGGGTACGCGCGAAATGTCGACGCGCGGCCGGCGTGCCCGTAACGCAAACACGCGAGCGCGCGCCGAGTTGCGCGTGGCCACGGTTCGTTACGACGCCGCGCACCGCCCTTACGACCGGCTCGTACGAACCGTCCGCGTAATCGCCGCGGCCGGTCGCAGCCCGTCGTGCCCGTACCACGGGACGCGACGACGCGACGATAACGACAACAATAATAACATTATCGTCGTGCGCGAACGGCGTTTTCGCGAGTAACGAACGGCCCGACGTTTTCTCCACCGCTCGGCGGCGGCGTACCGCCCGCCCCCCTCGTGCCCGATACCGCACGCGACACCCGCACGGTTAACAACAAACGGCTATTGGCCGATAACAACAACGATGGTGGTATTATTTTCATTGCGCTTACCGGACGCGTTGTCTACGGACCGTTGACCGGCGATTTCGGCTGTTCGAAACCGGTTTTCCGGACGCCGCGCGACAGCGGATATGACATGACAACGCGCGCGACGATGTTCCGACGACGTGAAAACCTCCGCGAAAACGATAAAATGTGAACGCCGCGGAACACGCGAAAATCACAGCCGCAAACGACGCGATACGGACTACTAGCGTTTAACGGACGCGTTATCGTGCGGCATGACGGCAATTCCGGACGGCGGACGACCAATGGAATCCAGGTAGACCGAGTCACTGAGGGGTCACGCAGCCGGCTGGAGACGAGCGACAGGTAAACTCGCAGCGTCGAGCGGAGGGGACCGAACCGGTCGCCGGCGCGCCGCCGAGCGGCCACGGTCGGTACCACGCAACGTAAGCGGCATTATGTTATTATAATAATTGTACGTGCATATTATTATTGTTATTATACCGCCGTATAGTATCGGTTAGGTTGCAAAGCAAAAGAAAAAGAAAAATTTTACGTTATTATTATTATTATTATTATTATTATTACCATAGTCGTCGTCGTCGTCGTCGTATTGACCGGTCGCTCGGCGGCCGTTGCGAGGTGCGAGTCTCCTGCCGGCCGTCCACCGACGGCGCCGCCGGTTTCGCGCGGACGACCTTCGCCTACTCCCGAGAACCGCGCACCGCGGCGTCGCCACTGCTATATTATCGCGTCAGTGGCGGCCCGCGGCAGCCTTTTCCGATATCACAACGGCGGAAATTGAAAATACATGTATAATAATAACAATAATAAACTCGGTATGATTTGGATTCCATTCGGACGGTCGGCCATCACCCTGCCCGCGTATTTACGCACTCTCCTACACGGTTCCTACACGTTAACGCTCGAACGTAGACGCCGGCTTGAAGATTACACGTTTGGACGCCGAATTCGCCTCGGTTATCGGGCCGTCGAGTCGCCCGGTGCCCGTAAACGCGCTGGCCGGCCAACGATTCGCCGGTCACTTCTCGGTCCCAAAGGTCCGGTAAGACATGGCGAGAGCTGCCGTTGTAGGTATTCGCAGTCCGTCTCCTTTGTCGTCGCGTTTTATTTTGTCTCGGTCGCGATTGTTTCACACCGCCGCCGCCGCCGCCGACGACGACGACGATCCATTATTATCTACGTTTTTTTTTTTACATTAGGCGAAAACCGGTTTTTCACAAAAAAAAAAAAACTTACCGTAATGTTTAGAAATTCTATTGTGCACGGCTGTGTTGCGGATCGCGTGCGTGGGCGAGGTGGTCACGACAGTATTGTAATAATAATAATACGTCAATAACACGAGACATTGCGTTTAGTCAAACCCGTGCGTTCGTCTTTCCGCTCGAAAATACGCCAATTTTATTGTATCCGTCCGGCAATATTATAAGCGACCGACAATCCGACCGTTTATCGAATTAATTATAATAAACGCATTACCGTTTTCGTAATATCTGATCGGCGACCGGTAGGCCCGGAGCCGCGTATCGTCCGAGTCTCAGATGTCTCGAGATGTCTCTCACGATATTGCATTTTACTTAATGCTATCTGATTACGTATTGTCCACTCCTGATTGTCATAGTGGCAACAGACTGAAAAAAAATTAATCGCCCTCAGAGTTCTTGTTGAAATATCAATAGAAAATGACCGTAGACGTTTTGTTCTCATCGGTCCGGCAGCCACTGCTGCAGCCTTGTTAAGGGGTCGGGTAAAATTGTTAAAAACACAATTTAATATTCGAAATTTCGAGTACATTTTCCCGTATTCAAATACGTATTTAAATGATTTGAACATATTTCAAATATTTGTTTTTTCATATTTTACTAGAAACCACGACATAAACTGAACGTCTTGTTAAATTTTGAAACATTTTTGTTTTATCAAACAATTTTATCCACAGAGTACTTATCGAATAAAAATTACGTAAAGAATTCGCAAAATTAAAATATATATAAATAGCTTAAAAATGACTTAAATGTTTTGAACATTTTACTATGTCTATAAAAGTTAAATATGAGTTCAAATTTCAAGTCTTTACGAACATTTTAAACTGAATTACAAAAAAAAAAAATGAAAATAATGAAAGCATTGTTTTCGTAAATTATCCTGTTCGTTCTACGTTTTTTTTTTCGGTTTTGCTCAATTATAAAAAAAAAATTATCGAAAAATCAAAAAACAACATTATTACTGAATAACTAGTAACTAAATTAAAATTTCAACAATTTAAAAACAATGATCTCTTGTCGGTTTTTTATCGGAGCAATATTTCTTGTAGAAAAAATAAAACGTAAACATTTAAAATAAATAAAATCTTAACGCTGTAAATTTATCAGTTTTTTATTTTTCTTCTTTTTTTGGTTATTCCTAATTATGATGAAAATAATTTAGAAAATCAAGAAACAACATTCATTGTGAGCAACTAGATCCAAAATGCAAATAAAACGTCTATTATCATTTTTTGATCGAAGCAAAATTTCTAGAAGAAAACATAAGTTACACAAATGTAAAATCATGAAATCATTACGACGTAAATATATGTTCATTTATTTCCTACGTTTTTTTCAGTTTACTCTAAGTAATATAAAAATCCTTTGGAAAATCAAAAAGAGATTTTTTTAAAGAAGCAACTAGGAAAAATTTAATTTCAGAAAACGTACTGCATCAAAAATCGGAGTATGATTTCTAGTAGTTAAACTGTTCATAGGTAAAAAATAAAAAAGAGCGGCCACTGTTATAGGTGAGAAGTTGAGAAGGTAGGATACATAAGGTTATTTCATATTTCATTTATATCTGTAATTAACAGTAAACAATTGCTTGACGAAAGAAGATTCCGAGGGCATTTCGGTTATACATAATTTTTGCGTTTAAATTTGATTTCAAAACGCTTATTAAGAAAAAAAAAAAAAGTCGTCCGATGATTTTGGAAATTTGATCAAGTCCAATATAAGTATTATTACCAAGTTTCCAAGTTTCAACTCTCAACGTGTATTTATAACCGAATTTCAGCAAAAAACTCTCAAAAATTAAAATTTTTGGCAATGTTACCGTAAGAAAATAAATCAAAAAGGCAACAAAAAAGGTAGTTTACAAGGAAAAAACGTGTTCACAGACAAGAAAAAAAAGAAAAAAGAAATAAGCATCTTAGTAAACTTATAGCTCTCTCGCTACGCTCAGAATCTAAAAATTGTAAAACCAACACATTCCTCGCTTCCCTAAAAATATAAAATTCTAAAAAGACAATTATTTAAATGTATCTATAAAAACTTTTTAAAAGTATCTGTATTCGTACTCAAATAAATTTTTAGTATACTCGAGCATTTAAACGTATGATAACGACTATTATGCATTCGTGTTATAAGTACACAATAGTATAATGTTAACGATTTATTTTCATACATATTTCATAAAAGTATTGTCACCGTGATGCGATTCCTGAAAGTTTTATTAAGTTCAGTTAGTTCGTGGGAACGCCTCTCTATTTTCGATAAATTTAATTCGACATTTTTTCTACTCTAACCACTGTATTTATGTAATATAATTTACTGTTAATGCCAGGCACGTATACAACAAAGGAAAGCTGGAAGTGAGTAAGGTTTAAATTTAAATCCTCTAAAATTTGAAAACGCACCATGTACAAGTTCTGTACAGTTTAAAACGTAACAATTTGTTTACTAATAAACGGCCTCCGACCCCCCCTCCGAAATGTGTTACAGTGCACGTGCTTTAAGCGTCGTTATTTAATATTATTATTATTATTATTATTTTTTTTTTTTTTACCGAAATAAAATATAAAGTGGGTTATTTACATGTAGTATAATAGTATTTTCTATCTGCGCAATACCTACTTGCAAGGTGATTAGTTTAATGTTTGAAATGACAACTAGGTACTCGTATACACAATATAAACAATAATAACAATAAGTTTGACAAAGAGATTCGGGTTTTGTACCTATTGAATGGATTAATGCGCGATGCGGTTTGAAAATAATATTATTATTTGATAAAACAATGAAAAAAAAAAAATGATGTAAATAATATCATGTATAATAAATTTAAAAAAAAAATATTATATTGTTTGCATAAATTAAAAAAATAAACAAACAAACATTATACTATTTAAAACGCGTTTCAGAAATAATAAAGACTGCAGTTTTCGAATAAATAATGGGTGTAATAATAATAATAATAATAAAAAAAAAAATATCGACGATAAATCATGAAAGCTATCAATCAATTCGTATTGATTGCAGGTAATCGTCGGTCCCGATGAACTTCGGATTCGGTTTCAAAGACGCAATTCAGCTCCAAAGGGAGACGAATATTAAGACGGGAAGGGCCGGTTCTTGGAAAAAATTCATCACCGCGATTTATGAGCAGTGACACAAATTTTACTTTTGGTTTTCGGTACCGATACTGGTTCTTCTTGTTCTAATATAAAAAAAAATAAAGGAGAAATTTACTGGCGGAATGAAATACATTTGATTTGTGATTATTGTTATATCAGTACAATGGTTTTGCTCATTTAAAAGCCAAAGAATTCACTCAAACAAGTGGTATGTGCAATTCATAAGAAAATACATCGTTATCTGCTGCTGTATTACACCGTTACAGTAATAATACGTCCTTAAATAGAAACTGATATTTACTAAAAGAAACAATCGATTCAAACCAGTGTGATCGCAAACAAATAAAAAATAATAAAAAGAACTAGTACCGGTACCGATAATAATTAATAATCCTCATGCTCTCTTTAGAATTGATAACTGTCGGTTTTTCCGGTTCCTAAAAAAAAAAAATCACGAAACCAAAGGACCGAGAACGGGAACCAGCCCATCCAATATAGTTAAAAAGGTTATTATTAAAAGACATTATAGCGGGAACCTAAACGGAGAAAAACTGCTGCAGAAATAGCTGGTAGCCGCAGGTTTTGTACACAGATAACTCTGTGTGGTCTTAAAAACAAAAGCTTGCAAGTAGAAAAAAAAGAATCAATCGTTTATCATTTTTCAAGTAGGTAATTGTTTTAATACTGAAATCAGCATCAATTTTAAATTACAACTATAGACAGCGATGGTATATGGTATGGCATGGTAAGCGTTTAATATAATGAAATTGAAACAAGCAAAGTAATAATTTCCGAAACGTGTGCAATTCCATATAATAATCGGTTGAAGTTAAAAATGAGTTAAAGTTAAATTTAACAACTTAAAATAATATTATATTAATAATATAATAATAATAATGGACCATAATAAATATAAGGCTAGTCATTAAGAGGACGTTGTAGCCACATGTGCTGTCTCAGTATTACAAACGCTCGACGTAACAAATTTTAGTACAGCTGGAACAACTTCGTAATGTCAGTTTTAATATTAGAGTGTATTCACCTATTATAAAACACAAAGACAAGAACATTGTCTGCGCAACCTTGGCGCTATTTTTTGGATATTTTAATTTTCAAGCGAAATATACATGCATTATTAAATTGTAATATTTCAAAAACTCTTTTAAAAATTAATATTATAATTTTTAATAAAATTATAAATATTATATTAAATTCAGTTTAGTTTATGAACCACTGCTTTATTCAATATGGGAGGCAATTGGTGCGAACATTTTTGTGAGGCGATTCGTATATAATTATGAATTACCTAACCGTCGGAGTTAACTAGTATATATATATATTAACCTTTAATCTACGATAAGGATAGGGGGCGATCCGTACATTTTTGGGAGGCGACTCGTATGCACCGATAAAAATTAACAGCTCGATGTTGTTCCCGTTGAAAGCGAATCCGCTATGTCGATTATAAGATAAAGACGACGCACGAGGATATCGCACTAAAATCAGTTTCTTTTAATTTTAACACACATTTACCATAAATGTCTTTAATTATATTAATTTTTATTAAAATATTTATGAAAATACCGTTTATAAGGTGCGTTATATAATACTGTGAAAAAAAATATTTATACATACGGGTAAATCTCAAAACTTACAATAATTATTGACCAAATTATTGTAAATGCTTCGATACTGAATAATAGTTTTTTATTTTTCTAATTGACTTATTGTTAACTTGACAGAGTTAATATTATTCATTAATTTGTCCAGTCCGAGGCTATTTCAGGCGAACGAAGTACAACAACAATTACGAAGTACGAAAAATTCCACAATAAACGAACACTTACGTTTAGTCATCGTATTATATTATTATAACAGTTGGGTATTTAAAATTAACCGACTATTGTGAACGGCCGCGGTGTTCTGTTTACATAGTAAATGGTGGGTAACGTACCTACAGTGTTATAAAAGCGAAAATGATCTCGTTAACAAAATCAGTTGAACGAGCGCGTGTATATTATTATACAGCCCATATACCTATACGATATAGGCTCTATAGTATTCAGACTGTAAAGAAAATACCGACGTTTCAGTGGGAAAATGTTTGTAACAATTGCCTATAGTAAAATATAATAATAATACATATACCTAAAATAAAAATAAAAAAAGCCCGTCTTTGATGAAATGAAAAAAATTATCTCAGTCCTGACAATCAAACTATTTAAATGATAAAACACACGCAAAAAAAAATTCTAAGCTCACGGCGAACGAAAACGCGAACACGTATAACGATATTATTACGACGGAAATAAAACTGAGAGCATTTTATCAGATTAATCGAAATAGTATTAGATTTTTATAAAAATGTTCATGGCAATGATTTGATTTCAGTAATTTTTGCAAAAAGAAAATAATGTATTGTATAAAAAAAATAAAACCTGTTAGAAAGGTACAGGATAATTTAGTTTGTATACTGAACGTAATAACAATCGTTTGGATAAAAGGCATGAAAACAAAAAAAAAAAAAAACGATTTTGAACGGAATACTTGCAGGACCGGATTGAACCAGAGAGTTACCAAGCAAATCTCGGTAGATACATTTTTATTCAACCTATACAATTATTAATGTATATATCTGTGATATACCACAAAATACGAAAAACTGTTCAAAAAAATAATTTAATCGTAGCAAACGATCTAATGGCAATCGATTTGGTTATTTTTTTTTTTTTGTAAATTTGGGTGAATAATGTTTCATCCGAATATTTTAAGGGAAAAAATCACTCAATTGAGAGTTGGACCGCTTCAAATTATAGCTCGGGCCTATTTTACTTTTCTGCAATCTTCGTATACTTTTTAAACTTCTAAGAGAAATCAATGAAAAAAAAAAAAAAAACCGATATCGGTTATTTTTGTAATTTTTTAGAAAACCGCATAATTTATAACGATTCGTGGAGTATTTTCACAAACCGAAAAACGCATTTCTCGCATCGCTTAGCGATTCACTCGGAATCTAAAATCGAAATCGGATCGGGACCTGTGATACGCCGAATAAATTTCTCCGTATACGCCATCGCGTGTATAGAATAACCACTCGAAATACCCCGTGTCAATAAAACGACTATTGCCGATAATATTTTTGTTACCCAGCTACAAATGCGACGTATTTCGAGGTTATTTCAACAAACGAAACGTGAGCGACGATTTATTTACGCGGTCGCTCGGTTCGTCTCATCCTTAAAAAGGAAAACAAAACAAATCCTCTCTGCGCTACTGTCAAAATTAATATGCTCACGACGACGACGTGTTTACACCGCGAGAAATCCTAAACACGAACGGCACGTCGGGTCTTAAGTGACGGACGTCCGCGATGCGATTTCCGTTATAGTGTACGGGCGCGCACTCGGAAACGACTTTTGGGAAATGTCCGCGATTATCGCGTGTAAGTGTCGAGAATGTGGGTGTATAGGTACTTCAGGAGAATTATTGTGATTATTGCGATCCGTTAGACGAACCACGACGGACTTTCGAGTCCTCGGTAACCGTCATAGTAGGCACAGTAGTACCTAATATTATACAGGGTGATTTTTTTATCATGAACCAGCATTTATCTCGGAGGATTTTAAGTGAATTTGATTTCCGTTTTTTCTAATAATTATGGAATCGTGTAAGCTTAAACTTACAAACATTTTTAATTTTTTACCCCTATACTTAGAGTAATAAATTCGCCTATCTATGACCCTTCTCTACTCCTCCGGTCTAGACTGTTATAACTCATAAACGGGAAATCTGATATTAGTGTGATGCGCATCAAAATTCCTAGAAAAATATTTTCTGTTCAAATCTGTATTCAAAAGAGAGGGTTCCTATTTGAAAATCAAAAGTGTGCGCTGATTAAAAGTACATGGAGTAGGGGTAAAAAATTAGAAATGGTTGTAAATTTAGGCTTACACGATTCCACTATTATTAGAAAAAACATAAATCAAATTCACTTAAAATCCTCCGAGATAATTGCTGGTTCATAATAAAAAAAAAATCACCCTGTATAGGACTGCACAGTTGCAGAATAACGTGTCATTTCATACACAACGCGTAGGAGGGGTGGGAGAGGGGTCACCGTATATTATTATTTTTTATTCGTTATTGTGCGGGTAATTTTTTTTATCATATTATTGTCGGTTTAAACGCGTGCGGTACTTCGCAATTTGCACGCAGCTATAGATAGACCTAATGCGAATCTAGCACACGAAACGCGCGCTGCACAGTCATCGCGTTGGAAGAGAGCATAAAAAGAGAAGAAAAACTCGCGTGAATTTATTATATTATTATTTACTATCGTGGTCGTTGTTGTTATTATTGTTGCAGCGGAGACGGCCCAAAAAAAAAAAAAAAAAAAATGACTGAACGTTTATGTATGAATAGATGAATAGTATACCTATCTACCACGATAATATAGTGCACGGTAAAAATTAGATTCACGTCTGATTTTTTGGTTGTTCGGCTGTTCGCGTTCGTTTGTTTTTTTTGTTCTGGCCCGACCGAATTTTATTCGATCGAATGATAAGGTCGCGGGTTTTTTTTTCCTCGTGGATTTAAATAAAACAAAAACGAAAAAATTTGTAGTTTTTTGCCCCTATAGAATAACATAATTCTACTCACGAGCCGCGCGTAATCATTTATTTACTATTTTCGCAATAACAAATAATGCATTGTAGGGCACGCGTTTCTTCGAGAGAAACCCTCGAAAAATGCAATTATCGATTAAACCGTGTATATAAGCCAATATCGCGATACTAAAAAAAATTATAGGCAAAACAACAACGATATAATTCCAGTTTACCGAAAAAACCGACCGGATTTTAAAATCTTAATATTTAATCTATTAATATTTTTTTTGTTAAACATCCCACCGTGAACTATATTTTCGCAGTTTCACATTATCAATTACATTTTTTTCGATTTAAAATAAATATAACAGTATATTATTCGGACAATATGCTTTCCTGTAACATATTTTTACTGGTTCTTGTTAAAAAAAAAAAAAAAAATTGTCCGAAAGTATTAAAAATCCAAAAATGTTAAACAAATAAATTGATAAATATTTAATCTGGACATATTATGAGCATCCGTGGACGTTGGATGGTAGTTGGAAATTACTTAAATCAAGACGTATTTTTTAAGTTACCTTATGAACTAATCGGATGATTTTTACTTACAATTCATTAATAATAACATACATTTATCAGCCTCCCTCTTCTCATTCGAAAATTTAAATTATTTTTATGCCCAATAATTGCATGCTAATCTTCGAAATTGATATGCTTTTAGTTTACTCGTTATGTCAGAAAAACTATGGAAATAGTTGGAGAAACGTTTCTCAAGCTCCTCTCGCGGATTTAAATTCAACTTTTCTAATTTTTCACAGTGTTAAATATTGGCACACAAAAATATTGAAATTTTTGGATTAGGAGGGGAGTGAAACGTACGTTTGTACGTTTGTACAATGTTTTGTATGTGTTTCGGTACTATGCAGTGCGATTTATTGAGTTTACCATTTCCCGATTACTACTTATTTGTTTATTCAAGTTTGCAAATAATATCCAAAAATCTGTGAAAATTTTAGTATATTATAGCACTTGATTTTTTTATTTTTTTTTTTCGTCCGTCTTCCATGATGTTATTTTTCTGGACATTTTTCCAGATCGTTTTACCTATTATAGCTATACTTCTTCCTCGCAAACTTTTCAAGCCGGATTCATCAACAGGACCGAAAAAAAAAAAACCATATCCCGTTATTATATATTTATATTGTATTGCTGCGTAACAGAATCCGACGTTCTGATTGCGTTATTGGTCGACTTACGTGCATGATGAGAGAAATGGGTTTTAGCGGTCGAATCAACCAGTCACGTCGATTGTAAAAAAAACAAAATCGGTATTAATTGTCATCTCGTTTTGGTACATTTGATTTCAGCGATTGATATACTTAATAAATTCATTTTTTTTTTTCCACGGAATTTGCACAAATGGAAAACCGTTGTCATAATAACTTGTAGAAAAAAAAATCAGACCATTTACAGACAATAGTGTACTATTTTAATAACTCAAACTTTTCAACAACAAATGCGCAGATTGTTTCAAGTAGATTTATAGTTTGTGCAATGTGAACACAATTTCATTATTTTTCGTTAAAAATGTTTTGTGATTCCGTGATTTTTACTATTTTTGTCAAAATTTGAACTTAAAATGGGTATAAAAAAATATATAAGAAATCATGACTAACGATTTTCGAAGTTTTTATTGTGCCAAAAAATAACTTATGATGAACTTTCTATCATTTTCTCTAGTCTGGTATTTACAAACAATTTTGAGAAATAAAGACAATTGTATTTGCATACAATTAAATATAAAATATCGACATTTTGACATAGTTTAAACAATTGTTTTATAGAATTAAAACGACGATTTTGGTTTAATTTACAATTGATCCTCCCCCTTTTATACAAAACGTTTTATACCTTACGTATTCCTTGTGTTCCGGAAGGATTCGCCGACAATAGCTTCTTCCAAATTAATAATTTTTTAAACTGTCATGTTTCTCTTCTCAATCTGATATTCATAGATTTAAGTAACCTTTTTACTGAAATTGCCCCTGAACCTCTTGTACTTCTCGATTCTTATCATCCTACTTTATGTATTTTATACAAAACGTCTCTAAAGGTGAACCACTTTTATCATGGTTCGGCTTATTCCTTTCATGTAGAAAACAATGGATAAAAATTCATGGGGTAGTATTTCCTCCTATAAATGTGCCATCAGGTGTACTTCAAGGTACTTCAAGTATTGGCATATCTGCAATTAGCTTCTTTAGTTGATCGCAGACATAATACCAATTTTACTTTCATTAATAATATACTTAATGGCGAAATTGATTCTCCCGTATTATTGTCCCAAATTAACTTTAAAATTCCATCCCGTACCTTACGCCGTTCTGTCCATATCTAAAATTCCATATCTAATCGTTTTATTTTTACTATGAAAAAAACCAACCACTCCGTTATTGTATGCTATAAGCCAATTTGGACCCCTCCTTTTCTCTCTCTTTATATGTACATTTTATTTATATTGTTATGTTTTTTTTTAATTGTAGTTAATATTATAATATTATATTCTACTCTGTATTTTTATTAAAACATTTGCATGGCGTTATTGTAAACAACAACAAAAAAAAAATATATATAAACGAAAACAACTGTAGAAACTTATTTCTCGTCATTATTAAGAAAACTAAAAGGAAAAATCAAAAAGTGCACTGGCTAGACAAAATATGCTACGAAACCGCAATCTTGTCGGTTTTCGAAGAAAAGTCGTTTATGGAAACAACAAAAAAAATAACAAAATAAAAAACACAACATCGTGTAGTAAAACCAATACATTCCTCACTACGATCCTAGAATAAAAAACCGATTGTGGATAATGATATTGAATATTTTAGTGTTTGTATAGGACATTGTGTATACCTAGTGTAAAACTCGAATTGCACGTACATTTTCGTATACGCGCACAAAACACGCCAGTAATGTTACTGTTTTGATATCGTGTACATTTATTATAAGGCCATAACGATTTTCCGTATTTGTAAAATCGCGATGATTTGAAAAAAAATGACTTTCTTGCATACTATAAAATACATACTTTTTTTCTAATACGATTTGACACGTCCATAATGGGGAATATTTATTTTTGAAAAAAAAAAAAATAAATGAAAATCGATAGTCGTAATATTTAACGTTGAGTTACACTGACTAAATACAAACTCGACTAAACTATTTAATCGAAACAAAACAACTTACTAGTGTAGATACTGAGTTTATAATATACAGGGACCTGACATTTTGTAAAAAGAAAAATGTATTTTAACCGATATCAAAATTATCATTTTGCGAATATTCTTTTTATGTAAATAAAAATTATTTTATTTTTCCATAAATGGCAGGTATTCAGTTTTTAAATAATTATAACTAACAAAAAATATTTGTATTATGTATTTTTGCCAAATAACTTAATTTTTAACATGTTCTTTACCAAAAAAAAAGCGTTCCTCTTGATCACATATGATACGGCAAACGAATCCGCGGCATTAAGATTTACATTTAAGTCTGTGGATTTTTTTCACAGCCGAATCCGCAGATTTATGAGTAGACAATTTGCATAGTGATAATTAATATTTTACGGTACTTGCGGATGTTTGCAATAGGTACTCGTCTCATATCCAAACGGTATACCTAATTGTTTTTTTTTTTTTTTATCACGAACAACACGGCGGAGAACAAATGTGGAACCATGCGATTTCGGCGAAAGACGTCTAGTTTATTTTCATTAATATTTACATAACATTTTTTTTACAACTATAAAGATATAATATAACATGTTTGTATAGTTGAATTATGTATAAATTCAAATTCTGATTTCTGGAATTTTCAAGTGGGACGAACGACGATAATTTGGCATACTTAGGTTTCTCACATCATTTAATTTTAAAGAATATTCTATGGTCATAACAACATTTTTTTTTTTTCAAATGAAAACCTACATATTTTGACGTAAATTGCCAATTAAATAATTTGTTGGAAAATGTTGATGTATTTTAATCGAAATCTGAACGAAATGTTTCTGAGATATTCTGCTATAAATACTAACGATAATAGTTTTATACGGGGATTGGATACCAAGTGTTTCATGTGTATATATAATTTCATGTTTTGAATCGGGCGGTTATAATTCTTTATAGGATTTAATGTAGAACAACTCGGAAATTTTTCGTTCAGATTTCGATTGAAATACATCAAAATTTTCAAACAAATCATTTTATTGACGATTTGCATTAAACCATGATGGTTCTTAATAAAATAACCAAAGTTGGTATTGTCATAGGATACTCCTTAAATTTAATCAAATCAAATCTAATCATGCATAATTATTCGAAAATATCGTCCTTTACCACACTTATAATTTTGATTTATTTATAATTTAACCATAAAAATGGGGTGAGCACTGAGTTGCTTAGAATATCACTCTGTATATTATTATACATATTTAATAAAAATGATTTAATGGGAAAGGGGTGTATTTCCTCCACACGTCTCCCCATTTGACCGGTATGATGCATGATTTTTGTAGATAATTTTGATAGGAGAAAATCAGGACTAAGTTTACAGAGGAATGAAGAGGGATATTTGAGGAATAGAGAGCAGCACTTGAAGGAAAAGAACTAAGGATAAATAGAAGTAAAATTGGGTATGCGTGAAAGAACAAGACATGACAGTTAACCACAAAAGGCGGTTACAGGCGAAGTTTAAGTACGTAGGATCTTTTATACAAAAGATCGGAAGGGAATGGTACATAATAGGTAACTTACAAAGGAGGCTATTTTTTTATTCGATTCACATATTGATTTGATTTAAGTTATTCGGAAATTTCTGACATCATAATCTATCAAAAAAAAAAAAGAAAAAGAAAAAGAAGTTTCACTTTGATAAATATATTTTGTACCTGATATAGGTAGGTATATTATGGTGTAGCAAGGTAGAATAATATTATAATAAAATACTATTTCGATCGATGATATCTAAATAACTCAAATTGTTTTTGACTAAACAACACAAATTTCAGTAGAGAGCGTGACCATCAGTCAGGTTTGTTATTATAGAACTTATGGTTTAAATATTTCCGAATAGGTAAAGTACTTACTCAACGGATACGAATAATTTTCCAAACTACATTTCTGTAGCAATATCTCGTGACCGACGAATGCACTCAAATAACGGATAATAACAATAAATACCTCCATTATATTAACAAGTTTCAGTCACGAGCTGTAAACTACTATCACACGGACTGAAATAAATGCATTTGAAAAATACCTGTTATCATTTTATTGATTTGTAATTACTGTAATCCGTTACAGTTTTTATTTGCTGCACCTATAAATATATATATATATATATTTTTTTATATAATGCATATAATTTTTTTCAAACAAAATTACTTTTGGTTAATAATTTGTGTCGTGTTAAAAATATTGTGTTTAAAAAGTTAAAGTTGCTTAAACACTTTTAGCATTTGTTCTAATAATATTTTTTCACGCTTTTTTATGAATTATAAGTGCAATTTACATGTAGTTTACAACTTATCAGTATGTAATATTTATAGATATAATACA
This sequence comes from Cinara cedri, assembly GCA_902439185.1. Taxonomy (NCBI): domain Eukaryota; kingdom Metazoa; phylum Arthropoda; class Insecta; order Hemiptera; family Aphididae; genus Cinara; species Cinara cedri. Next base: position 136,236 of record CABPRJ010001895.1, read on the forward strand.
TTTATGCATGCCTATAAAAAAAAACCCATATGGTAGAGTGTGATGTCAAAATAACTCTAGAATTACCGTATTTCTCATTATAACCATTTTAGTAACATTAATTTATTATCGAAATGAAAATCCCCGATAAAAACAAATATTTTTTTTTACCGTTTTCCTCCAAAATTGACCTTTCCGTTCAACGCCAGGATAATAATGTATTTCCATTTCCGAAAAATGTTCAGTTTTTATGTTTCAGTAACCCCTTATTATAATTATTGAAATATTATATTATAGTTTAGGAAATCCGAAATATTATATTAATTAGAACGATTATGTCCGCAATCCATGCGACACTCGACAATTTTAGATAAAGTGCTGATGTCATGATTTTATCTTTTATCGATTGTAGGATTTTACATTTTAGTTTGTGTTGAAGCTCATGAGATATAATTAACAAGTACATTCGACGCAATGGAAAATATAAGTATTAAAAGTAATCTTGGAAAAATACAGTTAATTTTAAACAATTTTAAGTTTCAAATTGGTTCGTGTTTTAAAGGACTTGTACGATGGCGGTGTACAACTAAAAACTGTACAGCAAAAGTTTACACAAATGAAAGTTATACAATTTCTAAAAAACAATAGAAATACACCACAGCACAAACATGTAACATATTCTAGTCATGCTTCGGAGAAGCAAGTGATGAATACAGTATGTAAAAGAAAAGCTATTGAGACCGTAAGTACACGTCTAACAAAAATTATTTTAACTGAAATAGTATGCTTCAAAGTTCTACTAATATAGTACGTTATCAACATTACCCATAAAGTACTTAATTTAATTTACGTTAAATCTAAACAAAATGAAAACTTTTTATTGATAAATGAAGAAACAGGAAATGTGATAATATGTTTGTGTAAAATCAATCTTAGATTTTTATCAACAGTTAATAACATTTATATGGACGTAATTTTACTCAGTATATTCCATTAGTTTTGTGCCCATTACAAAAGAAATATACACAAACGTATATCTTCGTTTTTTATGCAATAAGAAAAAATTGCGAAGACTTGGAGTTCATTTTTTTCTCCCTTCAAAGTAACTGTTGACTTTGAAAAGGCTATACTTTTTGCGGTTTCTCAAATTTGGCTGCAAACCAATATTCAGGATGTCGGTTTCATTTGACACAGTCTTGGTACCATAATATACAAGAAATTGGTTTATCAAGTGCCAATCGAACCATCTGAAATTAAGAAATGGTTACACAATATAATATTTGACTTATTATTTCTGGTAAACCAAAAAAACCACGAAATCAAATTTTAAAACGACAAAACAAAAACCAGTGTTTGATTGATCAATATAAAATGAGAGAAGTATGCCGATATGTACGTTTATCAAATCCATGGCGTACAACTATAAAAAATATTAAAGTACCTTCATGTTTATTTATATTTTTTGACACATTAAATTTGATGCAATCTTAGTTTTTTTTTTTTTTTTAGGAAATAACCAACGACATTAAAAATTATTCTATGTAAATATTGTAAAATCAATTGTTAAATGTTACAAAAAATAATAATATGTATTTTGTATTATGAATATATTTACCTAACGACTGTTTTGTTTTGATTATCGTTGAAAATTGTATTTTTCTTTAAACACAATCCGTTTCACATCAAGGGGTTACAAAAATATAAAACTGAATTGTTTCGTGGCAAAAAATAGAAAAACAAATTATTATACTGGCCGTAAATGGTTAGATTGATTTTGGCGGAAAAATTAATCGTCCGGCGAATAGAAGTTAGCAGCATTCGGTCAAACACCAAACGTATTCCTACGATTTTCTATTATTATCTGATTTTTCACATCTTTAAACAACTCCTCGATTAAGGCCGTAATTGGAAAACAATTTTTAGTGTTTTCGTTTTATCGATTGAAACATTTTTAAGGGAGAGAATGTTGAACTCCGAAACCACCTCATATACGGCATTTTCTTAAACCATAAACCTTACACCAAAACTATCAGCGGTATTTTTTTACATCAAATAACTTTAACTAGTAATATCGCGGTGCATTTTTGATTTTCCTGGTAATTACTTGTTTTCATATGCGCTGAATTTTTTATAACGTGATGTAGTCAATTTTGTTTATTTCATGTAGGTACTTAATTTATCGACTGGAATGAACGAGAGAAATAAAAAACAAGCTATTATAATTTGTTTTCGTGTCTATGATAAAACGAAACTGTCTGACATAATATTATGGAACGATCTCTGCCCTCGTTGCGATAATAATAATAACACCTATACTACTAGAGAATATAAAAATGACATTTACCTTCATTACATTGACCTGATTGGAAAAATCCAAAAACTGACACATTATTAGTATAATGTTTATTCTGTGGCATAGAAGTTTTTATTTCGCTGTTGGTGAAAGCTGTATAACGAAATGATGAAAAGTCTTGCATTATACCCTCCCCTACTTTCTCTATTTCTCCGACTATAATTTTCAAATTTGTTTATGGAATATTCAAAAGTTTGAAAATAAAATGCTTGTAGCGAAATCGAAGTGATTATTCCGAAATGGTCGGAATAAAAACAACATTATAATTACAGATTTTTGTAAACAATTTTTAAAAAAACACTCATGTGAGCACAGAAAAATCGCTATAAATTATAATTATTTCCGTTCACCTATATTCTCTATTATAGAAATATTATTTGTTGAATAATACAAAACCGGGTAATTATTTAATACAATAGGTAATACGCTAAACACTACTATTTATACTACTTCTAAAAACCAAAAAAAAAAAAAATTTGAGCATATAAACGGTAGGCACTGGGGTTGATTGAAGGAAATTCCGAAATAGAATTGGTAGGTACACTAGTACGATGTATAAACAACATTTTATCCGCTTTATTTAAATTATCTAGGTATTCGAATAATTTAAACCCAAAAATGTATGTCCAGTTGAAAATATGGATATGGGAAAAAAATTGACATTTGAGGAAAATTATTTAATTTCAATTTTTTTTTAGTTGGCCATTTTTGTATTTAGCTATACATTCATCTGGCCACGTTAACGTCAGGTCATTTATAAATTAGGTAATACTCTCTGGCCATTTCGGTACATAGACATTCATACCGTGGTCATTTTTGGTTCGGTCGTTATTACCGACTTTCATCTAACGGATGCTACTAGAGACTGCGATAAAATCTCTAATTTTGAAAAAAATTCGACAAAAATATAACGATAGCGTAACACTGAAAACGAAACGAGAAATGTTTGAACAATACGTAAATATTATTGTTGACCGAATCCTATAGGTTTTAAGTCGACCAAAGTGACAACGAATCGAAGAATTGCAATGCGCGTTTAAGAAGACAGTATACCCCGCATCTCTCGATTCTCCAAGTCCAACTGCCGAGTAACATGCAAAAACATTGTGTACGCAAAATAAGTGAAACTAGCTTAATTTTGATTTTAGAGTAAAAGTGCCTTTTATGAAATGTATAAATAACAATATTTTGGAGGGAATCATTTAGGGTTTTTGTATTATTCAAACTATGAAGCTCGCGATATAAAAGATATAAGAATCTGTTATTTTTTTTTTTCCGAATAACTGTATGTTTTTATTGGTTCATAATTCAAAAAATACCTATGACATTCCCTCCAAATTTCCCTCCTTCTCTATGAATTTCCAAATATATAGGCACTCTTGCTCTGAAATCAAAATTCCAGCCAGTTTTACTTATTTCGCGTACGCGTTGTTTTTGCACGTGTTACCCGGTAGTCGGACCCGAGACAGTAGACGCGGATGTTAACGTCGTCTTAATATTTTTATTTTTGTTATTTGTGTATGTGTATGTGTTTTTTTTTCGTCATCATAATTATCCCGGAGATATTATTAAATTCAATCGCATTTCGTATAATGCGGGTGATCAACCGATGTTATTCACGAAACGAAACGCGTACCTATAATATTATACTATATTACTATAATAAATAGCTCCGTCCGTTGTGATGATAATAATATAGCGTTTCGTATTATAATGTACGACGATTCCAATCCGCCGCATTAACCGCAACACAAACTGGCCGCATATTATTATTGTTACTATTATTATTATTAATTTTTTTTTTTCCATATATTATACATTATATCGCCGGGACGGTTTAGTACGCGTAATATAATTACGGTTTCCCTCTTTTTTTTTTTTTTTCATCTCGTCCGTTTTTAAAAAAAAAAACACGTTATAGGTACTAATAATAATACTATCGTCGTGCCATTATCGTAATCATTACCGGTCTCGGAACTCGTCTTGATATTTTTATTATAAGGTGCCGGCGGCGCGGCGGCGATAGAAACGAAAGTGCGCCGGAGACGACACGCGCCGCCGCCGCCGCCGCTATTTAGCCGCAATCGTCCGATAATGAAATATCTGCATGACGCCCGAGAACGGATACTAACGGTTTAAAAAGTTCAAACTCATAGTCGATTTATTCCTGCTGTTATCGCTTATAGCTTTCGACCTTTGATTTCGACGAGCATTATAAAACAAACAAATTTGGAAATTATTTGGAAAATATGATTATCAACGTTTAAGTCCAACGCGCACTGTAAGGTGTCTTTAACTTTCCAAAGAAAAAAAATAGGATCAAAAACGGACCACTGTGCGATATGCTCTCGTCAACCCTGTAAAACGTGTTTTCGGACAAAAATCGGATCGCCCTTTCAATGACGGTGATAGGATTCGTTAACGCGTTCTGTGTCCGAAGCTTTACGCCTGCGGAACGATCGTTATTTTTCGGCGAGTATTCCGCGCGTGTTATTCTTCAGAGTTCGAAATTCGCGAATATCGCATATTGTTCTATAACGCGAATATTCCGACGTATTTACCGCGGTTTAAAACCCGTAACGGGCCGACGAACGCACGCCTCATAGGTATCGTATTATAATTTAGTATGTGTGCATAATAGTAGTAATATTTTTATAGTCGTGAAATATGCGATGAGTCACGGTTGCCAGTTTTGATTAGCGTCGGGGTGGCCGCGCGCAGCTGCTCCGATTTTTGGTTTTTATAAATCGCATTATTGGTCGGCACATTGTTTGTGTGTGCGCGATCAGGAGGGCTCTATTTACAAAAGCAACGTGTGACGTCAAAATAGTTAGTTTATTTTTTTATTTTTTTTTTTATTATTACGTTCAGTTTCACCTAATGTTTTATCCATTAGCGACGGAAACAAGCGACCGCAGTCATAGTGACTTCATCACGGTCGCGTCGCAGCGATTTCAGATAAATTATAATAATTTATTCCGTTCGAAGTTCGAAATATCATTGACACTCGAGCTCGGTTTATTTGATATTCACGTGCAATACACGATTGCGACGAACGTGGTTTAATGTCGCACACCCAGTCTCGGAAATAAACGAACGCGCATGCACGAGTCACCGCGAGACGCAAGATTGGTCGGTACGATATTATTTTATCAAAGGGTACTACTTATATGCCGTCGAAATACTAATATTATATTTTTTTTTTCTCCGTACACTATATTTTGTTGTATACATTCAAATTGGTACGGAATCTTATCGGGAAAACATTATATGTTGGCTGCGTATCACGCGCACGTGTACGAATGATTTTTTTTTTTTTTCGACGCACGGTTCAAAACTTCACTTCCAGGCGAATTATCGAGAAATCCTCGAATATAACGCCGCTCATGTCTTTGAAGTGAAATATATTACCAATGAAAATACAAAAAGAGGAATATAATCACTAAAACGAATGTGTTATTTCCGCACGGAAAGCCCATCGATTTGTAACTTCCCTGAATAGAAATGCCGTGTAATGTTTTTTTTTTTTTGTCAATTCAAAAACGAATAGGTTAGGTACTTGATCTTAAAAGGTGAAATATGCACGTTACATTTCATTTGGTCTCTTATTCCGTAATGACACTATACTTGACGAGTTTACTTTACATACCAAAAAAAAAAAAAAAACCATATATAATCGTGGTGTTTATTTCTCAAACCGATATGCACTTTGAGATATTAGTTTACTGTCGGTAGAGGGTAAAGTATACAGGATATTTACCCTGGGGATTCTTGAAATCCGTAAAAAGTACAAATATGTCTAATCATTTTTGTGTTAAATTTAGTCATAGGCGTGCTCGCGGATATAGAATAAAAATATTCAAAACGATTGATTTAAATTGATTTGAACAGTTTGAAGATCAGGTTTTCATGAAAACCATGAAAAAAAACGTCCACTTCTTACTTATCATTTGTATGTGAATTAATTTCTTTTAGCTATGTAGTCCAATCGTTTTTTTATTCAAATGCTTAAATCTTTGATACAAGGTTCATCATAAAACGATTGTCGTACTACACTCAACAAATATCAATAATCCGTAGTCATATTTTTTTTCAAATTTTCCTCAAAAATATAGAGTACTGCATTGTATCGTGTACATGTATCCAGAGATCCGGGTGCTAAACATAACGTAAGACACTTATTATTTCGAAATGTATAAACTTTTTTCGGCATTTGTTTCGTAAAACATTTAAGAAACGGATTGACGAAATTAAAAACTTCAATTTCAATATTTGTTAAAAATAAACTATCATCTATTTATAGAATCTTCGATATAGGTTACCATTTAAAAATCAAAAGTAGGTAGTGATTTCACCCATTAAAATAAGGGCGAAAAAAAATAGTTTAAATTTAATATTTCCTGTACTTGTTTATTAAATTATCTAAAAAACAAATTCTGAAAAAAGGTAATACTTTCCGAGATAACAAATATCTTACGTTATGTTGATCACTCAGTATTTTTTCGCTTTAATTGTGGACACTTTTAACAGTTTTCTTTGGGTCAAATGATCTCAAAAGCTTAGACTCGAGAATTAGAGTTTTTCATTGATAAATTTTCCCATGTTTTTGCGAAAGGCAGAGGGTTTTATTTTTATTTGTAAAACTCTACACTCCCCCAAATAAAGCAAGATGAATGGATTTTATATATTCGCGGTGTATGTATCAAGGATACGTCAATGATTTTCGTCCTCAAATTTCGTGTGTTTACAGGAAATGCCGGGTTTTAAACTCTCTTACAAATTCATCAAAGTAAGTAACGAGGTTAAATGTGTACATATAAATATCTCGCGTAGCATTTTCAGTAGAATGAATGTGTACTAATCAATAATTCTTTAATTCATGACACAGTACAGTTTTTAATCACTGAACTGTGTTTTTGGTTATTTTGAAATTTTCCATGCCAAATTTTTACTCGATGGGTTTAATCGTACATGTTGAATTCAAATTTCTTTGTAATAACTATGGTATGCGTTACAATATTTAAAAAAAAAAAAAAAAAAAACGGAAACAAAATGTAGAAACTTTTTGAGAATTTCCGGGATTCATACTCGCACCTGGCTATTTCCTGTAATTATTCGAAACCTTAAATTCTACCAATGCTCCGCAATATGTTATTCGTGATTAATGAAACATAATTGTAAAATTAAACTTTAATAACGGTTCTTTGCTGCTGACTGATTTTTGTTTATGTATTATTCGGGATGATCCATATAATATGGACTATTCTGTATATATACATATGAAGTTCAATATTTTATGTCTACATAATATTAACATACCTATCTTACATTTGTATCGCTTTTTTTTTAAAATGGATGATCTATATAATCATGACATATTGCATAATATTAGATTCCGAGCGTAGCGAGTGAGCTATTGGTTTTACGATGTTGTTTATTTTTTCTTTTTCTTTCTTTCTTTGTTCTAGTCTGTGGACATGTTTTTTTGAAAAAAGTAGGAAAACAATTTCACGATTTCATTATTTTATGTAAACACTGACGACGTTTTCTACCGGAAAAACAGATTTGATCGAAAAATCACACGATACCTTTTTTATTGCCTTTTCGATTTAATTTCTTACAGTGTTATTGCTAAAACTTTTAAGCTACTTTTGAACTTTAAAGGAATATTCACTTTTGAGAGTTTTTTTTCTGTTATTCGATTATAAATACACGTAGAGACTTGAGACTTGGTAATACTACTTATACTAGACTTACCTAGACGTGGTCAAATTTCTAAAATCATCGGGCGATTTTTTTTTCTTTTTAATAAGCGTTTCGAAATTAAATTTAAACGAAAATCGGAAAAAAAAATTACGGCACTTCAAATTATGTATTACCGAACTGCGCTCGGAATCGTCTTTCGTCAAGCAATTGTTTATCGTTGCTTACAGATATAAATGAAATAACCTTATGTATCCCACCTTCTCAACTTCTCACCTACAACAGTGGCCGCTCTCATCCCGAGTATCAGCTCTTTTCTTGTTTGGACTTGTATGTGAAAACCAAAATTTGATATTTTAGCAATTTAGGACTCGCCATTATCGGGTTTGAATGGACCGGCGGAATTCATAAGTTTCAGACGCTTACCTTTTGTGTGCTTCAATAAACCGGCCGGCGTGTTTTTTAGTATTATTATTTAGTGGAAACAGTGTGCGGCGTCGCGATGAAAATGTCCGCGATTCGAATCTGTCGGAATAATATTTCTGACTTCAAACCCTCCTCGCAATACAACGACCGTTTCCATGAATATTATTTGTTATTTTCTCCCTGTATTGCTTCGCCACCTGCGAATTTTCATTGTTCATCGCTATAAATCACGCCCGTCAATCATATCTCATTGACCGTGATGATGCCGTAAAAACCGTTCTGCCACAGTACAACAATGCAGTCGTTCAAGACTCGAGTTTTGCGTTCACGAAAAATACAATTCGCATTTTGTCGTATATTTTTTATTATAGCGGTTAAAATATTATTCGAAATGCGCAACGATTTCCGCGCAGCGGACGTCAATTAGATTATCCGTTAGATACATAAATATAAAATCGTACATAATTCTCCAATATATATATACATATATATATTTTTTTTTAATATCCCGACGGTTTTGTTGTCGTCAAAGCGAAATCAAAATATTAACTTTTATACAAATTTTTTTAGCCGCAGAGAATTATTATTATATTTTATGCCGGAATATAAAACGAATAGGGTAAAAACCTGCGGTAAAAACACGAGTTAGTGTATTTTAATATTCAATCGTATTTCGCGTTTGATAGGGAAACCCTTTTTTCTGTTTCAACCGAAAATAATAATAATAATAATCATTATTAATTATTATCGAAATGCCGTTTCAGCCGATTCCGCCATTGGTCAAAGTTGTACGAATACGCACCAAAAACGAAAGTTTCGCATTTATCATAGTTTTTTTTTTGTTTTCATTATATTTGAGATATCTATAGGTATCTATAATTTAAAAACCGTAGACGCTCGCGACTCATTTTCTTGAACCGCCTTTTTTCCGTGTCACCTTTGTTTCACCGCGAAACGTTCATTAACACATTATTAATTTGTTCGTGACGACAATCAGAAAATATGAATATTATAAACCGTTCGTTCAGTTCGAGTAATTCTCCGAGAATATTAACCTTTTAGGTTGGGTCCGAGTGAAGTCGTAGACGGTTTTCTAGTTTAACGATTGTTTCCCGTGATTGCATCTCTATAATAGTTCGAATCAATTCGATTTATGGACCAAAGTATATTAATATTTTTATTATCTTTTTTTTTTTTTAATGAACTTAAATTAAGAAATATAACCGAATAGTAGGTAATAAATACGGTTATACCACTAAAATTGTAATCGAAATTATTCTAGATACGGGCTGTAATAGCGACGGTGATACTAAAGTTTTACTAAGATGTGTTTACTTTTTTTTTTTTTTTTTTTTTTTTTAATGAAAAACGCTTTTATCGATTAGTTCGAACGCTCCGATTTATTCATATCGTATCTCAAAAGATGCCGGATTTTTACACGGGGATACCTTATTTGAAATTTTTTTTTTCTCATCGTATAATGTCAATTTACCCAATATCCAATAAATATACGTCCTGAATTTTCCACCGGCAAAAGTGGCTAACCCGTGATGCGAAATATGTCCTGTGTTTTAGTAGTGCAATAATATAATGCGCAAATTCATTTTTCATCTCAAAATAAATTGATATCTAATGACACGTGAATATTTCGCGATAATATTATAATATGAAAGTTCTATAATATACTCGATATAAAATATACGTTACAAATTTAAAATATCGGAGTTGATAATAATAATAATAATAAAATAAGCGAACGAAATGTCTATTTGTATACCACTCTCACTCGTGCCGACCGGAATTGTGGTATTTGACGACCTTAACGTTATAAGTAACGGCGTTTCAATTGCAGTGTCCGACCATCGACTGCGGATAGACTCTAAAACGAACCGATCAGCTCGAATCAAAAAATATATTTCGTCGGTAAAACTATTCACAGTTACCTAATAGCCATAACTATGGTCACTACAGAAAGATAGATGATTTCTCGTTTTTTGGGGGTTTTCGATCGAAATCGCAATAAATTAATAATAATAATAGAAATCACTATATATATATTACATATAATTCATATCCGGTGCAATGGGTTTTAAGTCACAGCCGAATGGCTTTTCGAGGGCTACGGCGTCAGAACTATTACCGTATATTATTGTTGTTCGAACCCGAAAATCAGAGTCGTTTTCGGGCGGGGTGGGATTTGACAGGTGCTGTTAGGTTCAACGGTCTGGAACGCCCTTTTTTTCGTTTTTTTTTTTTTTTTGTTTTCTTTTTATGTGTATAACACACTCACGTATACTACTGCAGTCGGTACACATGATAAAAGCTTAGGATGGTGATTTTAAGCGCGGCTTTTGTTTGCTATTCCGAATCCATCATTCCGCAAACGACCCGCATAATAACAACGGTGGCGGACAACAATAATAATGTTCTTACTATATACGAAAATGAAAATTCGGCGGCGAAAAATAAGAGCGACGGTGGTGGTCCTTTGTGCGTGTAAAATCCTATAATTTATTTTTATTATAGTACCTCTATAAAACATACGTGAAGAGTGAATAAATTCGATTAGTTTTCAATATGAAGCGCGACTATGAGTTTCTTTGACGGTCGAAATTTAAGAATATGTATACTTTAAGCAAATATCTCCTGGGAGTTAATAAGAAATGGGATACCAAATATAACTGTACAAATTTAGTATATCTGTGCGGAATTAATCCCGAACAAATTGACGACCCGGGATCACGATAAATCAGATTATTGGATTTTTCTGGGAGTTACCCGTTTCCGCCAAAAATGTACCTTTCCCTTTTTCGCCGATTCTCGTTCCGCCAAATCATAAAATTGGTCGATTTCCTTTTTCACCAAATGAAAAAATTTAGTCTGATATTTAAATATAAATGAACGATTATTGTATCATAAATTATTATTATTGTATTATAAAATAAATGTATAATAATAATAATGAAAAAGAATTACTATTCTTTTCTTTAATACAAATAAGTTTAAACTTTTACAATAATAAAATAAGTGATTATATTTTTGATATTTTTTATGTAAATAATTGTTACAAGACAATCATATTAACAATTATTAACAACTACTTTGTGTTCAATAAATAATAAACACAGTTTTTATCACACATAAATAGAAATACTTTATAAGTTTTCATTAATTTTTTTATTCAATTAATGATTGTAATGTATACAATTATCCATTAATATTCAAATATTAGACTAATTTTTTTCATTTAGAAAAGACCAATTAATCGACCAATTTTATGATTTGGTGGATATGAGAATCGGCGGAAAAGGGAAAGGTACGTTTTTAGCGTAAATCGGCCATTCCCTATTTCCATTTCAAAATTCGAACGACCTGACACCTAGCTTTTGCCTTTTGTCCCTACTTCTGTTTACACTTGACATGGCTTTTTAACCACTAACATTATTAGATCACCGCTTTTTATTTAGGACATTATGAGCAATAACAGTTTTCGTGTTTGAGATTTTTATGTTTCGAAGTCGGTACACCAGGATCTTGAATTTTGTTGGCCCTTTTTTATCTAATCACCACGGAAAAAGTTAATGTTTCTTTTATATCAAAAAGACTTAAGACATAAAAACTTACTTTTCCATATTATATTATCTTATTATTGTTTATACTTTGTCTATAATATAGCGGTGCGCTATGGAAATATTTCCAAAAGAATAACATTTTTATAATATATTTATGAATTTGTCGGAAGTATTCCTATCACAACATAGTTAATATACTTACATTTGGAAATTTATTCAATTTTTGTTTTCATATACAGTTACGACAATAACTGTTCACACCTGCAATGTATCAACATCAAGTGAAATTAACAGTGTTCACTTGATTTCAAAAAAAATAAATCAATGATTACCAAATTACAGTCACTTGAAGAAGAAGAATAAAGAAATATGTATTTGTTTTGTTTTTATCCTTGTATATAGACCCAAGTTATTCCACTGAAAGTTATAATAGCAGATATAAACATTATTCATTTACGCTTAACAGTATTTCAGTAAACAAACGTGGTGGCGTTATATTTTTTGATTTTTTTTTTTTTTATTCAGAATATAAAATATAGTGGTTTTTTAAAAAATAATTATTATTCCTTTGGTTTGAATTTCCGGTAATTTTTCCGTCACTTTAATATTGTCGTATAATTTCAAAGAGCGCAAAACGGCATGTGTATATAAAGGTTGGTATATGGGACACGCCGCATTAAATCGTGTGTTTGAGTCAAAAGATTTAACTTTGAAAAAAAAAATTAAAACTATATAGAACGCGTACGCCTTCAAAGGTAATTTCGGTTCAAAAGTATATAGGAGGCGTCACGAAATCAGTTCCCTGGGGGAATATATAAACCATCGAAGTAATAGTGTGCGATCCACGCGGTTTTCGGATTCGTTTCGGATAATTATTAAAACGAAGCGCGAACGTGCTCAGACCGTTAATTCCATTACGAACCCCCTATAGGTATAGTGTTCGTTTTTGGACACAACATAAACGCGATTCGCACTATGTTATTATATTTTGTGGGCGACGCGCGACGGGTTAAATTTAAAAAAAAAAAAAAGGAAAACGGGCCAAATCTCACCGTCACGATTTTATAACAATATTATGCTACATACGTTTTACGAACACTTATTTTCTCCGGTGGCGTATATTATGTACGTAATAGTTGTTTTGCATGTTTCCGAAACGAGAAGCTATCGACAGTTCGCAAATGTCTCCTTTCGAAACAACGGGTTCGTGACTTATTTCAGTAAACGTCTCACGCACGCCCGTCGAAATAATAATTACAACGATCACGCTGTCGACAGAACGACATTGAATTATTTCGGTCCCAAAATGATCGCCTAACCGCATTATTCGTTTTAACATTGACATTTCGAGGAATCGGCTGTCAAAGTATCATAACCTCAAACGTTTATTAACGTGATCGTACACTGGGTTTCGTTTTTTAATCGAATCGAGTTGAGTAACGCAGTTTGTTGTCTTTTGATATAATTTCTCACGATTATTGAAAAAAAAAAAATAATAAACAAACAAAAAAGCCGAAACTGACCCATTGATCCCGAATTCACCCTCTGTAAGCCATAAGAGGTTTGGACAAAGACGATGGATCAGGTATGAGGACAGTGAGCGAGAACTGTGAATATAATTGCCGTGTTGTACGATATTCAGATTAGAAATGTTAGGCAGTCCGTGTATACCATTGCGTAAGAATTTCAATATTGTGTCAAAGGTCGTGACTATTGGCCAATGAACGAGCTCTGTTTTACAGATTAACAATCGAGCGCGATATTAAATACCTACCTAATACCTATGTAAGCCTTTTAAACGACAATTTAATGAACAAATACAGTGACGACTGTGGCATTAAAAAAAAAAAACCTTTATACGGTTAAGTCGTATCTTTTTGATTCGGCCGATAAGTAAATAAACGATAATCCGACTTGTAATGCGCCGTGTTGATGTGCTAATGGTCGCAAAGGCCGGGTGCACCGTGCATGTTATATATTATATACACGAGGAGAGTATAACGGATACATTGTCGCGGTAAACGCGTTTCGAAATGAAAAAAATAAAATAAAATAGAACTCGTGCACATTATATTATATTATAAAATGGGGAGAGCGATATCTTTGAAATGAAAAATCCCCGAAGGGTCTGGCCGCTGCAGTTAATAATTTACCAACCCTTTTTTTTTTTTCAATGGATAACCCGTTTTGTCCCGATTGTTTTCGGAACCCCAAAATCTATACGCACGTATATTATTATATATATTGTATATAATGCAAACGTTTTTTTTTTTTTTTTTTGTTTTATTACTATTATTATTATTTTGCCCACTCCTGTTTGTATATACGTAGGCATAGAGATTCGACGCGGTGGTGGTAATGCGAAACGGAAATTCGGCAGATAATTTTTTATCATATACCAACATGTACTTACCATCATCGCAAAATATAATCACAAACACCACACACGCCGAGTTATTATTATGTAGGATCTAATTTGCGTAAAACCCGATCAAAAATTAAATTATTTAAATAACCATCTTGAGCGTGACAACTACAGACAACAATAATATATTATAAAAACTAGGATGTGCGTGTGCCGGATACGTAACGAGCAGCGTTCCGGAATAAGGAATATTATTGAGTGATATTAACAACATGGTATTAGGGTAATCGAAGATAAGTCCGGGTCGCTGGCTAGATAGATCTCCTCCATAGAAATTTAAAAAATGAACAATCCACTTCAATAACAATTTATTATCTGTGAGGCGACGTTTCTGGAGAGGCGGAAATGGAAATTGAGTCGATTTATCAATTATCACCATATAGATAAGACCCCTGACTTTATGATTCAATCTCGGAAGAACAGTGCCTATCCGTCTCCGATTACTGATAACGTATAAATAGCCTATTTATATCTGTATTAGCTCTAATATCCTCCATGTAAATTTAGCGGTCGTTTAGAGAGGCAGTTTTAGTTTAATTTTTTACCACTTTTTATCTTCACATTATATATTTTCAAAGTATATCACCACAACATTACTAAAATAATCTTTTTTTGGGAGGAAGGGGGGAGAGAGCGAAAGAGCAAGATATTTTTGATGATATTTAAAATATTTGTATTTAGAATACGTGTCAATATAACTGATTCAATGGAAAAAAACCATACGATGTAAATGATTAGACATTTCAATGAATATGAACTCGGTGAACTGGAAAAAAAGGAAATTGGAACGGAGGATAATATAATTAAGTACTTAAGATTAATTTAATTTATATCTGTATAGAAACGCAACGACAAACCATTGTTAACAAAAAAAATAATAATAAAACGATTCTAAGCCGATTGATTATTTGGTGTTGTTAATTTTTTACCTAAGAAAACCACAAGGAATATCAAAAAAAAAAAAAATGATTGAAATGTATCAAAAATTCTACAACAATGTTTCTATTAAGTATTTAACAGGAGCAAGATTTCTGGTAGACAATTTTTTTTTAATAAAAGGCTTTAATATTACACATTATCATATAAATAGCGCACTATTTAGCAGTTAATCTACTCGAAAAAGAACACAGCCATTGAACCGTTGTTAGAAAATTAACGGAGTAATATCATTTGCAGCCGTAGGTAATTTTCGTTGTCTGGAAAATAATAATAATATTCCATTGAAACAGTTTCTTTACATGGTTACATCCTGGAAGGAATATAGGTACCTACCAAACATTATTATCTCTCTTTATAACGCCATAACGGTAATTTCAGACAGACGAGTGTATATATTTTTTTTTTTTTTTCTAATCGTAACAATGCCACCCGTGGCAAAATATTCACATGACGGTACACAAACACGGTTTATTGAAAGTGTTGTAGCTGTCGGTACGTCATTTATCATTTTTCTGGCGAGCAATATAATAATATAATGTTATTATATGTTAATTACGTGCCGTGTGCTACTCGAATACTATACGGTAAAACATGTCCGGATTGGAGGATGACCTAACCGAAAATACCGACAAAATAAACATATATTGCGTTTCAAGCAAAGTTATTTTACCGATCGCATTCAAGGCCAGAACGTTAAGAGGACGCTATGTCAGCATATGCTGTCTCACTCCAACCAACGGGCGTTATGACAAAATCTACCGTACGCAATGTGAGTAGAATTCGTTTATTTTTGGTTTTAGAGTTAAAGTACCTAATATAAAATTAAAAGAGAACGATATTCCGGAGTTCAAAACGAAGCGCTGTTGTTATTATTATTATTATTCCGGATATAACGTTTAGAAATAACAACCGATTCGCCATTTGTAAATGACTGTAACATTTAAAAATGGAAACTCATCGACTTGCAATCCGAAATATTATGCTCTTTGAATTTCATATTAAATGGTTTTACTCTAAAACCAAAATTAAGCGAGTTCCACGCGATCTGCGTAAGGTATACTTTGCCATATTGCCCGTTAGTTGGGCTAAGACAGCATATGCGGGTATAGCGTACTCTTAACGAGTACAACGCTTAAAAAGAAAGTTTATTTCAACTGAATATATAATTAGCTTTAAACCCTTGGTTTTTGACCGAATTAACTAATTTCAATATAATCGATAATGAAATTAAGAATCAATTGATAATAAAATAATAATAATACCTACCAATTTAAAATAATAATTTAATCGATGTACGTGTCGGCAAAGTGGAAAGATTTTTAATTCCCGATAAAAGCGGTTTAACAGTCGGCAAAACCGGAGTTGGAACGAACCCTAACCGCGTGTAGTTGTTAATTTTAGACCCTTAAAAATATTTACAGCGAGTGTGTTTTCGTTTCGGATAATATCATACGGTGTGCGTTTTACTTCACACCTATATGGGTAATAAAAACAAACCTGCCGGCACTTAATGGCGAATATCTCGCGCGGATATAATTTTTATTTTTTGCTCGCGGTGCGGTCAATCGTTATGTTATAATACGATTAAAAGATTATTAAGCGTACACGGCGTGTCTGCGCGAATGACTTAAGCGTTTTTTCTCCAGATCACTAGCTGCTGCTATAATAATATATTATAGGAGTCGAGGAATCAACACGATTTGTTTTTTTTTTTTTTTTTTTATTAATTTAACCGTCGAAATAACGTGTCATCAACCGGAACGTTTTAATAACGGACTTTATCGCAAACAGGCAGCGAAACCTGAAAACTGTGCCCGAGTACTGCAGGTTCGTAAACAACAGAATATGATAATAATAGTAATTATTATCGTCACTCGCTTCGAATGTGTCAATATAATAATGTCATTTTAATAACGCGCTCTCTTATCGAAACATTATTTAGGTGTAACGGTTAATTTTTATTATCACTATCGCCGATGCCGCCGTCACGGTTTTCCGGGTAATGGGTGTAGAACGCGGGATCTGTTGGTATATATTTTTTTTTCTTATTCTTTTCTTTAATATATTGCATGATATTGAAAATCTAATCATGGAATAATAGTTCTAAGCACTAGGTCGAGTCTAGGGATACCGTTCTCCCGGGGTAATAGGGAAACGGCCAAAATATCAAATTTCAGATGTACCAAGTTCAAAATCTCGTCCTAATTACAAAACTAATGCTGCTCCAAGAAAGTTTATGTCCTAATTGTGAACCTATAAAAACGTCAAAATACCATGTCGGCTAGTGTAAATAAAGATATATAGGGGTAAAAGGAAGAGTCACATTTCGAAATAAAATAGCCGATAATCGTGTCTAATAATAGTCCAGAGTTATCAATTCGTTAACATTAATTTCATACCGATAATAAATTCAAATTTTAATAGTTTGTACTTTTTTCTTTTGTGGTTTTGTTTCTCATCACGAGGAGAGAACTGATATACGCTCTGAATTTGAATATGAGTGTTAAATAAAAACTCATACTAGCCAAAATAAAAAACAAGTACTGAATATCCAAACTCAGATCTCTACATATAAATATAATATACTAGTTAGCAAATGCTATGAATATGAAACTATAATTTACTTTTTAAAATACTTTTAGAAACCGGAAATTTTGCACTCACGTAGACTGAACATTTCTAACTTGGTTTTTGTAACACTGGACAATAACTTCTCATATGACTCTAATTTTATAACGACAAAAGTTTGGAAGTGATTTACACTTTTGTCAAAGGCTGAATCCGCTAAACCGGATTAAACGGATTAATTCTAATCCGCTTAAATCTATGTTTCAACCTGGAATACGATAAAATGATCAAACTTCTGCACAGCTCTATGTATAAGTATAAGTATAAGTAGGTATAAGTTCATGGAAATACGACCCACAAATTTATTAAAAATATAAATAAATCGACCATTTTACACTTTGAAAGATATATAAACATTTACATCATGCGTTTTCTGGAAAACTACATGCGGTTAACCACGAATATTCGTACGATTGTTTACGTGGGTCAATTCAATATTCTCGATATTGGCTGCAGGGTCGTATTTGCAGCGTACGGAGAATTATTTTTGCGTACAAATATATTATATACATCGATTAAAGTCAACATTATTTCTATTAGACGCCCATCAGCCGGCCGGCTGCACATAGATAGCTCTTCGTTACTTCAATAACGAAAAATGTAAAAAATATAATTTTTTTTTTACCCCTTTTCTCTACCGCGTTAGATTTAATTTGATTAATACACCGTTTTCGGTAATATATACTCGCTCTACTACTCCACTTACAATAAATATACGTAATACGTATCATTTCCGATTAGCTACACAGTCGGAACTGCATCGGCTTCGCATCGCTACAATAATAATATCGTTTGATTTATCGTCGCGTCCCGTAGGATGTTCGCGAAACATGTACCTACCTAAAAATAATATAAAAAAAGGATATAAAAAAAACCAAGTGTTTAACCCTTTCTGATTTTCGGCAGAAAGCGACGTATCCGATACAATAAGTATAATAGTAATAATAATATTACATCTGCCCGGAAAGCGACGCGGCGTTTATGTGTCGAAACGAATTTCGAGAGAAAAAACTGCGTAAAATTCGCGATTTCCGGGCGACAACAGTTCATCCCCTTCCCCCTCAAAAAAAAAAAACGATCGTTCCTACCACGACCCCCACGCACGCGATGACGACGAGGGTGTATGCACTTGTCCAATAGCGCGACAGCGGGTCCGCCCACCCCCGACCGGGTGCCCAGCGAGGGTGCGATCGACGCAAATACGCGGGCCGCGTAACCCAAGCAGTCTTTTGGCGACCATGGATCCGAAGTGTCTGTACGGACTGGACAGCTCTGATTCGGGTTTCGAAATGAGTTTCGACTCTGAAAACGAAGCGGCGTTCTCGTTGGACGACTGCACGATGGGTTCCGAGGGTTTCGCGTCGTCCGCGCAAAGTGTGGCCGACGACGATTTGCAGGTCAAACCGAAAAAACGACGTCAACGGAGAACGAGAGAACGGAGTCCGACGCAGGTAACAAGAATATAATAATTATGATTACTAGGATAAATTTAACAAATATTGTGACTAAGAGAAATTCATTAGGAGAAAAAAAACAACTTTAACGATTGTTATATATTTTATTTTTTTGTATTTTTTATAGATAATAAAAATCAAAAAACACCGTCGGATGAAGGCCAACGACAGAGAACGGAATCGGATGCACATGTTGAATGAGGCCCTAGACAGACTCCGGTGCGTTTTGCCCACGTATCCGGACGATGCGAAATTGACGAAAATCGAAACGCTCCGTTTCGCGCACAACTACATTTGGGCCCTGTCTCACACACTTCAAGTCGTCGAATCTACGGAAAAATCACCGTTACAGGAACAAGATCAACCGCTGATGCTCACCATGGGTGACGTCACGGTCAGCATCGGCCAAAACGGTAACAAGGTAAGAATAAAAAGTCGATTTTAGCGCTTAAATTTTTTCTATTTTTCGAGGTTAAAATTTAAATGTTTTATGAATCTGATAATCGAAAATATGTACGAATATACATATATCTCTTTTCGTTTAACCTCGTACGAGGTTAAAAGATTATTCGTACATTGAAGGTCGGGCTTTTTTATACAATATAAATCAGAATATTACTACATTTTTTTTTCCTTTTATGGTTTCGTTAGAATAATAGGCATTTATAGTAGCGATTGTATTTTATAATAAAACGAACATGCGTTTTTAACGGATTTTTTTTAAACGTTCTCTCTACCTACTATTAATATTATAATAATAGGTATGTTTCAAATGGATTTATACGGGTACAAATATATTTTTTTCGATTTATTTATTTCAGTTACCTTTATGTAACTATATGTCTTTAAATGTTTTTGAATGAAATAGATTTTTATAATTTCTATGAAAAAAAAATAAGTCTATTTATTTATATTATTATATTACTATATTATTACCTACAACCTGAACTATTATTGTTCATAGCGGTCACGTAGTAATTTATCGTAATCGAGAATACTACGATTTTCCAAATTCTTCTGTAACTAATTTCACGGCTATTCTAAATAAACAATTTCGACCAATAATTATAATAATAACCTATGCATAATACTTCCAGATCACCTCGTCGACGGGAACGTGCGCGCTGGCCCAACAAAAGAAACCGTGCGACGAACCGCTGGCGACTTCAACGCCCGTGAAAAAGTCGCCATCGGCCGCGAACCGAGACTCCACGACGGTGACGAGTCTCAACTGCAGCCTCAACGACTCGGGTTACTTCGAACCACAATCCGCGACGACGGACCAGAGCCGACACGTTACCGGTCACCTCGACGATTATTCCGGTTATCACAGCCACGGTTACCGGCCGGATGGGTATCTTCCGAGACTGGAAACCAGTGACGCTTCGCAGCAGCATTATCACCTACAGCAAATGCACCATTACCAGCAACAGTCGACCGACAAGACGTGGTCTGAGACGACGACGTCGACGGCGGCGGCTGTGTCATACTGCGACCAATACCAAACGACTTGGTCGCAACAGACCGCGTGGCACAATCACGGACCGCTGACGACGTACCAATCGGCTGTGGACCAGAGGTGCCAAGAACCCATGATGTTCTACTCTTGAGACGACTACGAAACTTTTGGTAAACGGAAAAGTCCACTTTTACCAAAAGTATACCTCTACGAGACGATACTGTTAGGTACTAATTTTGTTTATTCTCCCGTTTCCGGTGCTCTTTTATAATTAATTTGTACCTTTGATAATACGTAATGTAACGGATATAGTTTGTATTGGTTATCAAGCGTTTCTGAATCTTCTCACTCCCACGTCAATAAAGTATAGTCAGTTCTCACTATACGCAATGAGAAACATTCATAGTTAATTTATTGTTGAGTAAAAGATATGAACTCGATTTTGCTAACAATGGGGGTTTCGAATATCAGTTGTTTAATATATTATCAGTGAATAAAATTCCCTTTTATAATTTCGAAATGAATGGGTTAATCCCGTCCCTTACCTACACCTATAATATCCCATTCATAATTATGTATTATCTATGATTTGTATATAATGTCCTACGCGAAAATTGGACAGTGATATTTGTTACTGGGAGAAAGTTGGTATTGACATCTTATTGTTCTCCACATTTCTATGATTCCAATACAGTAATATGTCTCTGGCAAGCGCCACGATAACTTCGTACTTAGGGTAAATACTAATAAAATTGTACGCATTATTCGAAATTTTTTATGTAAATTGTATACACATAATATTATATTATATTATATGTGATTTTTTTTTTTTTTATATGTATCGCGTGTATTATCTGCACTCATTGCCGACAGCAACTATTGAAATACTTATTATCATATTGTTTTTTTTATTGAATAAAATCGAAAAATTTAAAATGTACATTTGATTTTTTTTTTTTTTTACATACAAGAGTATTTGGTAACGAATTTGCGACAATAATACTAATAGTAATTATAACACGTTTCGGTCTGGTCACGGGTGGTATATCGATACGAGGGTGCAAAAACGACGCGTGTCCGCGGTTAGGTGCACGCGCCTTTCATTCCGGTGTAACGCCTCTGAAAACTTGTAATCCGTCGTAAGCCGATTACCCGGTGCAGGCGCGAAAACAAAACCGGTGGCGGGCTGACGCGCCCCCCGCTAAGGTTTTTCGTTACGGCCAAAACATTGTATAATATATCCTAACCAAACCGCCGCCGTCGATTATGTGTGTAGAAAGGGGACGAAGGATAACGAAACGTGTATGCTTCGACCGAAGGGTTTTGAATCTCATCCCGACGCGCGAACGTAAATAATTTTTGAAAAAAAACAAAAGAAACGCGGTCGGAATGTTAAAATAACATATTTTGAAAAAAAAAATATATATATTTATAAAATAAAATAATATTATAAGATACGTAAGTAGTCTAAAGTGAATTTACGACCGATTTCGATATCAAAAGACAAATCTTCATTCGGTATAACTATTCTAACAATGCCAAAAAAAAAAACCGAAAGCGTGTTTAAGCAAAACGAGAAATAGAAAATTCACCACTTTCAACATATTTTCGTTCGATATAAATATTTAATATACACTTTTTTTTTAAGTATTAAAAAATATTTACCTTAAAAATAAGAGAATATTTTTAAACGTGGAATAGAGTGAATAAATTACATGATACATATTGTTTTTTTTTTTTTATTTATTTATATAATGCTGCTTCACCAACAATACCGCAAACCGTAAGTAATATTTAATAAAAAATAAAATGAAATATCCCATTGCGACAACTGCAGACATAAAGGTATTATAAATTTCATAACTAAACCGAAGTTTAGTGCAAAAAAAATCATTCTTATAAAACATTTTCTAAAATATTATGTATTTCACGAAACAGTAAAATGTAACGCGATATACATCACTGACGATTTAAAATGATAATATTATAACGAATTCTAAATCGGTATGTCGAAAAATCGGTTAAGATATTGGAGAATCCCTCACAGTACTGGATATCATCAAACCAATAAGGAATTCCTACATAACATACGCCTTTTAAAATCCACCATCTATAAAAGAAAATTCTTGTTTTGGTTTTCAACCATCCGGGAAGATATATTAAAACAATCTATAGGCTTCCTAATATCCGAGAATTCGGATCCTGTTGCAGTAAGTTATACCCAGCATATAGTAAGCGGGACACAACAATTCTTCGTCACAAAGTGATGCAAATTGAATTTTTCACAAGGGTATCAAACGTTAAAATGAATACGTCGCCTGGAGTTGCGTTTTACATTTTGACTGTGATATACCTGATGATGAATTTTTAATTCGAAACCGGTCGTATAATATGCTTATCATAATACTCCAGGAGTCCAGGCGACGCATTAATTAATTAATTAATTTTATTTTTATACATACATTTTTTATTTATATATTTATTTACCATACAAATTATTTTTTCACAAAACAAAAGTCATTAAAAGAATTTAAATACATTTATGGTGGGGTATTTTTCGATTAGGATGGGTAGAAAATTAAATCAGTGATTCAAGGTAAAAATATTTCACGCCGCTATTGTTATTTATTGTATGAATCCTGGCTAAAATAACTAGTCTACCATACATGTTCAAAGGGACTCGGTGGGCACCCTATGATATATGCGGCGTCGTTTGTCTGAAATGGACAATCATCAACTATCAGGAATAAAAGAATAAACAACGGTAAGATAAGGTTAAAATGCTTTCCAACAGGATGTTCCTGATAGGCATATTAATTGGATACTAACAGTCAGTTCTCAGGAACGTCTGTGTGGGTTGTGTGGGTTACTATACAAATATATTTCACTCGTTAATTCGTATACACGACTTGGTTGGGCAATCTCGCATATTATTATAGCAGCGATTGCGGTTTGACTTTGTGTGCATGTTGTGGTTTAAAGATATTATGTTACTTTATTTGGTATTATGTATAATTTCTTTATTTTGCGTGGATAAAATCACCATCAACGTTAAAATACAGTAAGTATTTCGAGAAAAACAGCTAAAATATTTTTATAACAATCTTATGAATCAAATTTATTAACATTTTCAATCTTTCTAAACGGACGATATGGCAAAATTATGTCGGTATATGTAAAAGTGTAAAAAAAAAGGTCTTTGAAATTGGTTTAAGAGATTGGTTTAAGTACCTGTTATAAAATATTTTTAATTGATATCATTTCGCAGTTTTCTTACGGATTTCCCGTAAACATTTTGGTGTATATCACGATTTTTATAGTAGGGTATTTTAAAATTAATTTTATTCATTCATCTACGACTTAATATTTACTTATCATCCTGTCCATGGTTATTACCCATTTCAAAGTTTCCTTACTCGTTCCATTCCCATTTCACACGCTCAAATTTCGCTTTACATTTTCCTTATTTTCCAGCGTCTTTTCATGAAAATTCTTCAGTTATATCCGGAAAATTCTCGCCACCAGCTACGAACGTTCATTTCTAATCAGCTTTTAGGATGCCTTCTTTTTCGCCGTCAGTATGTAATTAGCTATTATAGTTTAGTTTTCGTAGATCCCTGTCTATTTGGGCTCGTCCCGTTATTATGTATTTAAATAATTAAAAATTGCCTACGTGCGACATTTTGTCAAATATGTTGAGTGTGCGATATCCTCTCTTCGGGCGAGTTATAAATACGGTGTCGTCGTCGGTTCAATGAACTAATAGATCGCAATATTTAAATTATTATTCGAAGTAACGATTTTAAAGTAATATAGGTATATTGTATTTATGTCGATCTGTTAAATCGGTTTTAGGTCACACGATGTGAAATACGCGATTATTCCGAAAAACATAGAATCGCTTACACGCACACAGCCGAACAATAATAAAAGAGACGAGCGTTACCGTCGCCTCGAAACGCGTTTTTTTTTCCTTCACTTCTTCTTTCTCATCTAAGCGTATTAACAAGTCGCGTATAATATACACAAAAAATAAAACGATTTCCAAGCGATATTCACGTAGGTACGTGTATTTTTAATAACCGTTACCACCAACGACGGGACAATGGAACGATCTATACAATATTCAAGTCGATGAATGTCATACTGCAGCAGCTAGCTATATATATTATTATAGTCGTCGTCTGAATAGACTCGTCGAGGTTCGTTATCGGTCGCGGTTCTAGTTTTTAAAAAATTAAACCACTGTATAATAATAACAGGTTTCGGTGTTCGCAAAATAATATAATACTGTTTGAAACGGATTTCAAACGCATCGACGACGGACAGACGCGTTTTCGTGGCGATGGACAAATACCATTAATCTTTGGAAGTGCGTCTGCATTTCTAGTCACAAATTTAGAATATTATATAATATTTCGTGAAATCACAATATTTTTATACATTTCGTACATCGTTTTCGTTTAAAACGCGAAACTCCTATTCGGTGTTTCGTGGGGAAAAAAACGTATCTTTTTTGGAAACATTTGTCGACATTATTCGAAACACAGAAAATTACACTATGAATAATTTCGTTTATTTACATAAAGTTTCGGTGCATAATATATCAATCCACAATTTAATACGCGAGTATCGTCACTTGGTACTAGTAAAAAAAAAAAAAAAAACTTTAAACGATATCCGATGTGCACTTTACATAAATCTTGAATAACATAACCAAAATTATAAAAAAAAAATCCTCGGTTCTTCGATCAACTTAATATACACAACATCTTTGTGCTCTTGGGTGAGCTAGTTTTTTTTTAAAAATTCCTTATTCAGCTGTTTTCAAAGAGAAATAAATCCAATATAATATCCACAGATTTTTACTATAGTATTATTATGGTCGGCAGCAAAATAATATAAAGTCTGTAATAAGGAATTTACTGCAAACGGAATGGAAATATTTGAAGACCTTAAAACAACCAGTATATACGTATATGTAGTTGTTAAAATTAAAAAAAATGTTCAACTATTATTGTATACAATTATAAATTTGTTTTAAAAAATTGACTTTTTCAATTTTCCTCATAATGAAAACCGTTATCGCTTTTATGATAATTAGTTCAATAATCATTCCTCTTACACCAAAAAAAAAAAAACCCACCCCTAAGAGAGCAAATTTATTAAAAAAGGAAATTTTTCAAAATTATTTTTTCTTTTTCTTTTATAAACTAATAAACAGCAAATGATTTTATAACTCGTTTTGTTTTTGTAGAATCGAATAACATATTGCAGAAATTTTGATTAGGATACAGTCGATTGCATCCAAATAGCCGGGTAAACTAAAACCAAGTTTGTCGATTACGTTACTTTTGACCTTCTTCACTATTCTCGAGTTTCAATTGCGTCCAGTTTTAACAGATATGCATCCGATTGCGTCCCAAACGAAAAATTGATCATTTACATTACGTTCGGTGATCACTAAATAAAAGTTGGAATAAGTTGGGAATATAACGTGATATGTAAAAATTCGAAATTGTAAAATTATATTTTAAATTTGGGTGGGCCGGTCCCGGACAAAATTAAATTTAAAGGAGGCCGGGCCAATCCCAAGTTCCCCCCTCCTCTTAGCTATACGCGCCTACTGCCGGACGCATTCGAAATGTTCATTGTTTCGTTTAAGACGCAATCGGTTGTATACCTGTTAAAACCTGAAGCAATCGATACTATAGAAGGTTTAACACGGAACGCAATCGGATGGGCTTCCTCTTTGGATTATGTTGTATAAGTAATAATCCAGTTTTTCATGTTTAATAAGTAATGAAAAAGTATTTTTCGGCTTAGGAGAGCAGCTAGAATGAGTTTTAACGCCGCTTCTGTTCGTATATTATACACAATAACATTGCAGTTTAAATTCGCACAGATCGTCTCTTGACAACGGTAGAAGCTACGAACCTCCGGTATTGAATCGATCATCGGAAGGTATACTGCAATATCATATACAAGGTTATGTATAAGTATTTAACAGCCGGTCGCCACCGGTCGATATAATAATATTATTATTTATACGAGGCGGAAATACATAATAATAATAATAATGTATACTATCATAATATTTATATACGGTCTCGGGGGGAGGGGAGGAGAGGAAAGAGGGCGGGCGAAATTCGACAACGACAACGACGACGGTTCAGGTATCTCGTGTATTATTATCATTGTTATTGTCCGTCATTGTTGGCGGCGACGGGTATCGGTGACGTGATCTGCGCAGCATCGCGGGTATAAACTGCTGCAACGAGTCGTTAAAACGATAATCCGCGACCCGTGTCTTTTGTCGCGAGACGACGGTAATGCGGAGACGGGACCGAAATCGGAAACCGAGAAGAAAAACGTCGTCGTATTATTATTGTTGTTGGAGTCGAGTGCGTATTATACGAGTACTATTGCTATTATTATAATAGGTATGGGTACCCGCCGCCGCCGCGGCCAGCGTTCAAGTCTCCGGCGAAAAGGATGACACGTAATACCTACCGAGGATAGGTGTACACTCGCGGCATTCGGAAGAGACGGACTGTCAGCCGCCCGGGGTCCATTTAAACGCGGTTTTTAACTCCCGGTGCACACGCGACGCATTACAATATTATTGCAATCGTGATAATATTGTACATTACAGTATAATATTATATATATATGCGTACGTATTATTGTTGTATTATTGTACAGCGTATTATTGCGAAAATCGATACCCCGTCACGGTCCGCCAAACTCGTTATTATCGTATACCTACCTACCGTTTATATTACATTATAATCGATCCGAGTAATATTACGTACCCGGACATTACAATATATAATATTACGGACGGAGCTGCAGCGCTGCACAATAAAATAACAATATAATATTTTTGTGTAAGTGTTTTCGCGTGTTTTTTTTTTTTTTCTCGTCCGCGCGGGGACCTGCAGATGCGACGCCGCAGCGGCCGCGGCAATAACGCCGCGCGCGCGCACTGTATTTTCCGCGGAGTTACATTGTATACATACCTACCTATGTGTATTATTACGATTATTATTGTTGTTATTATTTTGGTTTTCGGATAACTAGACGCGTATACCTATTGACGTGCGTATTGTATACCTATACGTATGGTACACGATTTATACGGTATTATAATCGTATTTCGTATACCTGCGGCCCCGGATCCTCTCGTCGAACGGCCGACGCATTGTTGCGTATTACATTATATTCGTGTTTTTTGCGGTCTTTTCACAACGACGTCTCGCGGAACACTCTATACGAGCGTATCCGACCGCAATTGTACACTCACCGTCGTCGGAACCGTCCGTCCGTTTCCCATCGTCGGATACGCGAAAAGTTCTCGCCGCCGCCGTCTACCAACAGGTTAAGAAGACGTACCTATACTCCTATAATACCTAACCTTATAACATTATATACAGTATCGTTCACGGGTGCTTGATTAATAACGTCGCGATTGTATTGCAACATGACCGGATAATACCTGTACCCGGTGATTCTCTCATATTTTTTTGGTTCTAGATCGTTTCGGTCCTTGAGAAAACCGAACTCTTAAAGTCTATTATACATATATATATATTATATTGTATATGACCGTCTCTCCTATTATACCGCGAACACATCGTGAGTATTTGTAACGCGCTAAGAATAGACAATTTCTCGAAGGGACACGGTTTTCTGCGAGAATTCAATAAAATACAAAAACTGTTTCAAATTCACCGAAAACTCGATTTCAGCGCTAAAAAAAAATTTTGCTGATACTGGGGATGGGAGCGGCCACTGTTGTAGGTGTTAAGTTGAAAAGGTAGGATACATGAGGTTATTTCATTTATTTAATTTTTGGGATTTTCGTTTAAATTTGATTTCAAAACGCTTATTAAAAAAAAAAAATCGTCCGATGATTTTGGAAATTTTACCACGTTAAGTCCAGGTAAGTCCAATTAAGTATTATTATCAAGTTTCAAGTCTCTACTTGTATTTATAACTGAATTGCAGCAAAAAAACTTCCAAAAATTAAAATTCTTCAAAGCTCAAAAGTTGCTTAAAAGTTTCAGCGATGATACCGTAATAAAATTAAATCAAAAAGGCAACAAAAAAGGTATCTTGTGATTTTTCGATTAAATCATTTTTTCTGATAGAAAACGTCGTCCGTGTTTTTTAAAATAATGAAATCGTGAAATTGTACGTTTTCCTACGTTTTTTTCCTACTTCAGTGCTTTTATTTAAAAAATGGCATCGAAAACCAAAATAATGACCTTTTTAAAATACCATCTAGACAACTTAAGTTTTCAGAAAAGTTGCTGCACTTATACGTCGGAGCAAGTTTACTAAGAAAAAACGTGTCCACGGTCTAGAAAAAACAAATAAAAAATAAATAAACAGCATTCTAAAACCAATAGCTCTCTCGCTTCGCTCGGAATCTAAAATATATATTTGTATATATTAATGAACGCATATTATAAACGTGGTGAATACGAATTGTAGGTCGACGTGTTTTTAATTTTGGCCCTTTTACATTATAATATACTATACCATAATGTAATATTACATTTCCTTTATATTCTGTATATTATTATCTCGGTTTCGCCCTTACACGCTTATCTATACTCTACCGATAATATTGCAATACGTAATTTGGCATGATCGCATGTGACCGTGCACTGGAGTCGTGTTTCAAAAACGCTATAATACGAAAACACGGCCGAAAAACGGGGGAAATAACACTCGAAATTTCAAATGTATACAAAAATAAATATTCGATTCGCTTTGTCACCGCGTGAAGAGCGACGGTGCACTGCACCACATGCAGACATCTCCTCTGCGTCGTAAAATTGTTGTTTTTATAGACGCAGGGTCGTCGTGTATACACGCAAGTGAATTGTCATGCAACGATGCCATTATTGTTTTTGCTCCATTTCCATTTATTGTTATTATTATTTTTATTATTCGGTGGAGCCGACCGCAAACCACGCGCGCAGTCAAGAGCCAGTTTTTAAACACTATACGTGCCGAACGGCACGGGCCAACATCTGTCACCGCGTGCAAAATATTCAGCGAGAGAAAAAAAAAGTTAAATTTGACAGTTTGGATTTCGTGCACGCGCCCGTCGTCTCGTTTCGGGAATTTTCAGGGAAACGAAAGCGTATACCGGAAGTAATTGGAATTATTACTTTAACGTTTAATGTAAAAAACTTATGTAATACATAATGTTTTGAAAAAAAAAAATAAAATATAAACCTTAGCATATTCTCTAAATATTTCATTAAAAACTAGCTTATACCCGAACAGAAATCCGTATTCTCAAAATATACGTTCTTATTCATATAATGCTCGCAATATTATTTATAATAGCGTAATAATTTTTAGTTTTGATTTGGTTTCATGGGTTATTTTTAGATTTTGAGCGGAACGAGGAATGGATCGGTTTTACTGTTAGATAGATATTAAATCTTAGTCTGCAATTAAAACAATTACAAAATAAACCTGTGCCAAATATATGTAATTTTAGTTTATACGCTTGATATTGTTTTAAACCTGTCAATTTTTTCGGTATAACTAAGGCGCGTAACTGGAAAGTAATTTCGGATAAATGTAGTAAACTAAAAATGTACGGTGTTCTAATTTTGATATGATACTGTTTAGATAATTTATAATCAATATAACACTGATAAATTTCAGGGGGAGGCGGGGTTGGTTGAATCCCCAAAACCTCCCTCAGTTACGGCCTTGGGGATAACGACCAGTTAGTCAGTATATTACGGTACCTATATACAATATGGAATGGAATATGTATAATCTTATTTCTTTGGAATTTATTGCACGTTAAAAAAAAATTGCACGCTACTTTAAAACCACGTATTGGCGCGATAATCGTTTCGGTTGGGAAAATGTGAATGCACATACGAATGTAAACAAAGACGATGCCATAGTTATTAATGAACTCTGTGAAAAATGTTGATTTTGAGATACCGTATAAAGTAGAAACCATTAGAGCTTTTAAAAACGATGATCTTGTAGAGCTTAAGCATCATCAGTGTATCATTTCACCGAGATACTTAAGTTTTGATACGATAACTGCAATTCACGGTACACCTATAGCAAGTAATTCCATTATGTTGGACAGAAACTTTATTTTAGCTTATGTTTACATTATTCTTTATAGTACAAATATTGTAAACGTTAACAGTGGTCACTGAGATTCTAAAACCTATACATTTGTTAGACGGTGAACGGTCAAAGAAATTTGTTTTACAGGTATCCTATGGTTTTGTGTACAATTAAACACATATTAAAATTATTTTCAATTATTTTTTTTTTTTTTAAATGCACATACATGACACATAATATGTTTGAAATAAAAAATTCAAGAGTATTTATTTGTCATTAAATGTATTGATTTCTAATGGCGACAAATTAAAAACACATTTTTTAATAAGTGTCTATTAATAAATGAATTTGTAACGTAACGTATAAATAAACAATAATTTTTTACAAATATCAAATAATAAACAACTTTAAGTATCCTACCTTTCTAACTTCCAATATGTTTAGGTAGCGCACCTATTTTTATACTTTTTATTTTGCCTATAAATTTCGTACTTTACGTATCGGCGAATCAAATATAATTATTATCTGATTCTCTAATCGTTAAGTATTTATATATTTTAGTTTGTTTATACGTGCATTGCAGTTGTTTTACATTCGTTATTAACAATTTATAAAAAGTTACGAGCTGGACTGTCAAATAGTTTTAAGTAGATGTCTGCGTGTAGTGTTACGTTTAGAGTTAGTTTCAAATTTAAAAATTAATTTTGTTTTTGTTTTTCAAAAAAATTCAATATTTCACGCAATCTGTGACGTATTATAATAGTATGCGTACGTACGCGTGCTATAATAGTTTTTAGACGATATTTTTTTTTTTCGTTTCCGTCTCCGCCGTCGTTCGGTCAATACACAGAATCAGGGGTGGAAATATTATATATATATACAGTTAATTGCCGTTAGCTATCGGCTTTTAGCCAACAGTTGGCCCGGTATACGGAGAAAGAGAGAGAAAGAACGAGCCTTGGGGGACTCCTATGCTAACAATGGGTGGTCTTCACAAACGGAGTACCGACTATACTGCGGGCTGTGTGCGTTTGTGCTGCTGCTGCTGGTGGTGTGGAGAGCTGCAGAGAAAGAGTGATGCAGTCTACACTGGGGGTACACTATACGCGTACTTACGCCACTCGAAACGAAACCGTTCCGGGGCGCTGGTTTTGAATAATAATCGCGGACGCGCGCCTGGTGGCTCGTCCAATGTTTTGGCCGGAGGGCGAAAATCGGTTTTTCTAAAACGAATAGCAAGTAAGTATAATACCTACTGCCCCGCACACTATCGCCGTCACCACGGTAAAATATTATAATGTTATATTAGGTACCTCGGAATCGACGACCGCGATATTATAATACAAACAGCGTTGTATTTTATCTATAGGAAAAATTATTTACAACCGTCATATGTTTGTTTTTTGTCTTATCTGTAAATACGTACGACGTACTATAGTTATCATTTTAAATCGCTGATACTGTTTATTGGCGTGTCAGTGTTTTAAAATGTAATTCGGAAGGGAGTATACATAGAGTAATATTGCATTTATGTTTGTACGCAACGATAAACCATTGTAAATGTGAAGCGATTCTGAGCGGAGTATTATAATTCGTGAATTGTTTCCCTGGTTGCCAAGGTAATCCAGAAATCAACCAAAAATTATACGAACAATTGTCAATATTCAAAAACTACAAAACAAAAATTAAAAAATTACTTTATCAATACACTAATTATATTCAAATTAACAATAAAATAACAGGTCACAACTTATGTTAACTTATTAATGCGTATAACGGTTTCCAAATAAATTATTAAGTACCCGTAAAACCGAAAACGCGATCTTTTCGATATTCAGATGTTAGTGAAATACACTATTACTGTTATAAACAAAAGTTATGTTTTTTTTTTTTTTAGAACAACACTATGTTGTCGATTATGTTTCTTTTATTTTTGCCCGAAGATAATTTTATTGTTCCAGCAATATTTATCTAGACATTTTAAAATGATTTATTTTAACGTAAAACTATACTGATTGACGGATACAATAAACAGGCTGCACGTTAGTGTAAAGAACCGAAAATTCAATGTCCACCAATAGTCCGGACTGCGAGCAGGTGTCCGAATCGTATGTAGTATTGTAAAGTCTGCCCCTCGACCGTTTTACGCCACCCCTCCCCCCCCCGGACATCCCACAGGACACGACCCGATATAATTATAACTTCATTGTGTTTGTTTGTTGGTTTATTGGTGTCCCGCCGCCGGCTCCATGTCGGCACGCGACGTCCATAACTGACGTTCGAAAAGGGCTTTTCATTACGCGTTTCAATTTTACGCGATCGTATAATGTTGTTACTTTTTTTCTTTTTTTTTTTTTGATATACACCTTATCCGGTCACCGTCACCCTCGTAATTATATTGAAATCATATCGTTCATACCGAACGGCACGCGTTGCCTGTTTTGGTTATTTCATATAGTCACGCCTATATGTATGTATACCTGCATCCTCTGTGCATTCGAGTTAAATCGCTACCGTTTTTATTTTTAATGAATCGAAACCGTCGCTTTGGCCGTAGTATTAGTATTTCGTTGTAGGCCTCGGCGATATAAAAATCAAAAAAGAAAAATCGTACTTTTCACCGTGTTACAAAAATAATCACTTTTTCAGCGCGAAGTTTTATTTCATAAATATCGACAGGCCCACGTAACGGTTCGATTAACAAAATATTTGACGTTTGTTAAAAAATGGTTACGCTTTTTAAGTTAAAATTTTGTTTGTATGCAGTGAATTATCCAGTGAATTTTAATTCGTTTTCTTGTTGATGAAATAATACATATTATAACAATATGATGACGTAAGGAGTAGCTATAATTTAAAATAAATATTATTTCGGTTTATTCGACGGACAACAATTAAAATCAATAAACTAGATATTTACCCATAATATTTTGGAATGTACTTTTAAAAAAAAAAAAAAAAAAAACACTCACAGTTATCGAAACAACTGATGTCTTATATAAATTGTTCATAATTCAGATTCGGCTACATATGCAGTCCATTTATCTAATTGAACTTTTAATGGACCGTATATGTAATATTGTATACATTTTACCAGTGATCTGACATCATAAATATAATTCAATGAATGCTCGCAATAAAGTTTAGTTGATACAGCCGTATTAAAATTAAAACAATTATGTCTGATTAATAACAACATTTTTTTTTTTTTCAAACACGAATAGTATCGTTTTTGTGAATTTTCTATGGAATATAGTACATTTTAATTGTTTTGTAATAATAATTATACGTCAGATTCGATAATAATAAACGTGGTGATTTATCATCACAAGAAAAAAAAAGGAGCTTTACACAGAGACAGGAACATTATTAGAAGGATTTAGACTATACTTTAACATCCCTGTTCTTTTAAATGTGTTTTTGGTCCGAATAAAATATTATGACTGCAATGGGTAATAATTGTAACCACGGTTAATAGTTGTTACTATGGTTAAATACACAGGCAGGTCAGCAAGATAACAGAGCGTAACAAAACTGAGTAAATCGTAGTGCAATAAATTATATTCATGGAAAAATAAACTATGATCGTAGTTTAATATCATTATTAGTCATATGCTAATAACAATATCAATATTATTGAAATACCAACAAATATAGTATTTTAATATTAAGATTTAGTGTGGGAGCACGAATACGAGCGATCGAAGTGAGTTGAAAATCTGTTCAATTCTGAAAAATAAAAGGGTTTGTAAATGGTACGGGGGAGTGAGAAATTTGCAAGAATCAATTGATAGCTATTAAAAAAATGCCATGACTTCTGTGACCGTATAGAGTTTTACGTAAACTTTGTGTTACTGTTTGCTGGAATAGTCGCGGCTAATATGAAAGTGTTACTGTCTAATAAAATCATAAACGCATATAATATAATAAATTTGATAAGCGAATACTAGGCAACAATCATAATCTAAATGGGTCTACGAAAAACGGTCCGAACAATAAATAACACACTTATCTGAATTTATCAAAATCCGTACGAATCCGGAATAGCGTTATCGTCGTTGTTCAAAAACACGCGAATTTCAAGAATCGTAGTTACCAATTAAATACGCAATATTTATGTAGATCAAAATATATAATATAATGTACGACCAACCCTGTTTAACTTAATATTTTACGAAATAACAACAACAAAAAAAAAGTATATTTTAAATTAGTGTAGAAAGATAATGCGTATATACCCGCAATGGCCAAAACAAAAGGTCACTTTTAAGTTCTATTTAACGGAAAAACAAAGGTTGCGCTCATCGCAGTATTTATCTGTAACATTATTTTCGTTGTCTACTTTATTTAAGTGTGGCTTTTGTTTTTCATATACTATACTATAAGTGCATTGAAATATTATAATAAAAGAATATTTTAGTCGTTTTTCGAATTATACGGGTTTGAATAATTATAACAGCGATTAAAAACCGATGATTATCAACATTTTGTTTGGGGAAAAAAAAAAATAACGACCTTGTATTTTCGATATTTTTATAAGACCGAATTATTATAATAAACATTGTTTCAAAATACTCGAGCATTATTGAAAAGCCAACAAAAATTAGGTACTTATAAAACCAAAAGAAAAAAGAAAAAAAAACAAAAAATACGGTCTGAATCTAAAACCTAAGAAAAGTTGACAACTTCAAATAGCTTATGAATAATTCAAAACAACACCAGCCTGTTGTATAATTTGTTAAACGTCTAGAAAAGAATAATACGAATATTCTATAAAAGTTTCAGGTAATTTGATTATTTTTAACTGAACAACAAAAAAAAACATTCAGCCATAATTTAAAAAAAATTCAGTTCGCATAAAAAGTCTTACAACGGTCACGGTGTCTCAAAAGCACTATTGAAATGTGATAAAAACGTAAACAACACATTAAAGGATAACACCGCGTCAGGAATATTGTCTATGTTTATAACCGCATCAGTCCACATCGTCTATGATTACTCTACGACTGTATATTTTACCGCATTTCAATAGTATACCTTCAAAGTTGAGGACCGTGATCATTGAGGTATAAAAATCATATTCTTTCTTGTTGTTCGATCTTTTTCGTTCGGTTTCGATTTCCGCGACGCTTGGCGAGATTCGTTCACCGTTTTTATTAGATTCCAAGTGAAACGAGGAATGTAATTAGTTTACTGTTATGTGTTTTTTTGTGTCTGTTAACAACTTTTTTACCTGAAATCTTGTTCCAATCAAAAACTGTACAAGAAATTTCTTGTATCTTTTTCGTTTCAGTTGTTGCGTTAAGGTCATATTACGATTTGTTTCGTAGTTTAAAGTTTTCTTGATAAACAGGAAAAAATTGGCAATTGTTTGTGAAATTTTTGTTGATTTCTTGGTTACCGAGGTAACAAGAAAAAAATTACGACTGATAATGCTCAGCTCAGAATCGTAAAATAAGCAAAGGTTTAACGTTGCGTACTTTAGAAGTGAATTGAATTGCTCCTTACTTTCAACTACCCTTCTGAAACCGTGGCACGCCCGTCTACACGACCCTTATCAATATTTGTATTGTAATAATTTTATCGCGCGTTCTTGCAGCACGGAAAATAAATCGAATTTCGGTCGTCTGAGCGAAATATTAATATTAGGTTGTTCCGTATCAAAATAATGTACCGTCCGGTGCGTTTCGCGATAATCTCGTTGACCCACCGCCGGCGTATATTGTAATAATAATGTTTTATGGATTTTTTTTTTTTTTTTTTTTGTCCGTTCCTAAATTACCGACGATGACGGTTACCTACATTATATGCTCGTGTTATCGGGATCGACCGGATCCGTTGATGTGTAAATTATTATACGAACCCGCGACGTTATTCTTTCGGCCGTCGTTTCGCGTCTAACATTGTAGCAGTGCCTTCAGCGCGTCGACCGACATGCTAGGTAACAACGTAATAACAGTAGGTAATAATATAGATCGAATATTATTATTATTATTTTTTTTTTTTCCTGTAAAATAGTTTCATTGTTATATTTTATTTATTTTTTTTTGTTATTATTACGTACACACGTCACGTGCCCGCGCGCTCATCGCGCACGGGGCGAATCGCCGCAGTCGAGTATAGTATAAAGCCGACGCGGATCGAAAAACTCGCCGCCGTATAATTCGATATTTTTCAAATTTGTTTTTTGTTTTTTTTTTTTTTTTTTTTTTTTCTTGACTGACGGTAATCCGATCCGCGTTTATGTATAGCGTCCCCGGACAGTATCTGCGAAAACGAGGCCGCAGGACAAATGTAATCCCTTACATCACTACCGCTGCTACTGCTGCTGCTGCTGCTGCTGCTGCACAATGCGAAATACTATATATACTCGTATATATTGTAAACCAAAATCGGGGTTTTCCTTCCCCTCCGCGAAATAATTTTCGTGACGTGACGTGAGCGTGTGGGGACGGTTTTCGCCCCCGCGTTTTAGACCGCGACGACGATGACTACGCCTCCGGTCGCGCCGTTTAGACTTTTGATTATCGGCCACCCCGTCCCTAAAAATGATGTATTATTATTATTCTTATTATTATCATTATGTATAGCTCCCGTCATCGATAATCCGCGACCGTTTTCCGACGCGGCATTCGCGCCTTCGTCAGTGTTTTTCCACCGGCGGCGGTGTCCGTGGCCAAATTTCGACGTCTCGCAAAAACAAACAATCAAAAACCCGAGTCGGGTCCGATAATACAAATTCTCCACTGGTTACAAGGTCCTGGATTTTCACAAGTAGTACGTATAGTTGGGTCCCGAGTTAATTTTGATGATACATGTAATTCTACTTAGCTATATTTATCCTCGGGCGGAAATTTTTATGTTTTACAAATTATGAAAAAACCGCAAAGAAAATCTAAAAATGTTCTCCACAGTTTAGCGACTAGACGTACTTCTTTTTAGAAAATATACTACAGTTGAACAAGGTTTCTGTTAAACGGGTTGTTAACGAAAAAATTAATTAAATAAAACACGCATAGTAAAACCAATTACATTCCCAGCTACTCTTAGAATCTCAAAGGTTTATTCTAGAAATCCTCGAGAATAAAACAATTCAAAGATTATAAGTAAAAAAAAAAAAAGACGTTCCTAACAAAATTCGTTCCTTAGTAGACCGTGCAAAAGTTTTTAGAAACACTAATAACACGGATTGCATTATTATTATTATTATAACAGGCAAAAAGACGGATACGGTTACGGTATTTTTTTTTTATCCGTTCGTATTAAAAAAAAAACACAAAATACGAACGTAATATCATTCCGACTAGAATTATACAGTAAAACTTAAAACTAAAACGTGCTTCCATTTCACTCATTTTTTTGTTTAACGAAATGTTTTTGGGAACCGCGCGTGAACTTTATTGTTTATTATATAAATAAATTCATCTCCGTATAAAGATCCAATTTTTTTGTGTAACAAATGAATTATTCGGTAACGAATCTGTTTTTTTGAAAGTTAATGAAGATATTGTACGTTTATGAATTTTACCTACTGACGGTAATAATATTGCGGAAGACGTTAAAAAAAAAAAAAAATTCTGGCGAAAATGAAAACGAAAATTAATGAGCAGAAGAACCACTAAAACGAACAAAAGATGAATATTAAATGCACTGTTTTTAGTAAGAAACGGTTTAAGACTACAAGTATATATTCGCTATGAAATGTTTATAAAACTTAATGAAATAGACATTTGTTTTGATAAATCGTAATATTTACAAAAGTAATACGTGAATAAAACTCGCAAACTATTAATATTAAAATTACGTTTTTAGTTAATACAGTAAAATAAATCAAACAAGTTTTAAAAAAAAAAATAAATAAAACGTACCCGATATATTGATATATCATATTTTGGGTATTAGGTATGTATATGCGATTATACTTATGTATTTTCTAAAAAAAAAACCCCTTAGAAAATCAAAAGATGATCTCTTCAATGCACCGACTAAACAAAATTACCTTTTAGAAAAGGTGCTACACTCTGTACATCAGATCAGGATTTCTGGTAGAAAAAGATATAAAAAAAAAAGAAAAACGAATTTGTGATTGATTTTTTTTTTCACCTGTTTTTACATACACGCGTATTCAAACAAGTATTAGCGGATTCGTCGATACATTGTCGTTTCGAGTATCGGGTAGACGATAGTAATATTATTATCTGCGGACGAACGTAGCGGCGCGACATTAAATCGGTTACAACACAAGAAATACCGTTAATTACCGGAAGAAAAAAAAACACTAAGTATAATATTATACCTAGGTAGTACATAACTACTAATGTAAGTTGACGATTGGCCAAAAACGCGGCGGTTCAATAAGCGGAACAAAACTTTTAATAGAAAATGACGTAGCCACCGAGACGAAAAGTTAATTCGCTCGAAACTCTGGAGATATTTTCAAACTTCGTTCACGAGAGTATTATCTACCCAGTAATAAGCAGTAGGTAGATTGATAATATTATTTTGTTGGTTTTATCTTTTTATTACCTATATTACCGAGCGGTATAATTTTTATGAAAAATATTATTAAATTATTATGTCGTCCTCGGCGGTGTTACAAAACAGTTCTTACGGTATCTCTCCTAAAAAAAAATCTTTTTACCCTATAGCAATTCGTTTATCATCATTTTTTAAAGAAATCAATAGGTGGCGTGGATATTTTTTTTGTTTTGCTCGGATTACACACCTACTAAATATCTATTGGGTTTGTTACGTACCGTGGTGTACTGAATTTTAAAAATCCGTTCTGCACACATACACCTACCCCATCGGAGGTCTCTTATTTACTATGATCGTGTTAGCACTATATTAAGATATGTTTCCGGAAAACAGTACAAACGTTAATATGTAAATAATTATGTTTTTTTTTTTCTTTAAGGTTTTGAATGTTGAAAATGAGGTAATGGTTTTATAAAATATACGATTTACCATGGTATTATTATGGTATGAGTTAAAACGGTGTAAAACTTAGACCAATGGGACAGACGCAGAAAGGACGCATCATCTGGAAATC
Source organism: Cinara cedri (assembly GCA_902439185.1). Classification (NCBI taxonomy): domain Eukaryota; kingdom Metazoa; phylum Arthropoda; class Insecta; order Hemiptera; family Aphididae; genus Cinara; species Cinara cedri. The sequence continues at coordinate 176,348 of CABPRJ010001895.1, forward strand.
CAAATTAAATGTCCCTTCTCTACTCCTCTGGTCCAAAAAAGGTTAACTCATAAGTAGTATATCAATAAGCCGGGCGATATGGCTACTACTTTTTATGTATTTTTACCAAGAACAAATTATGCACTAGCTTCACCTATAAATGTGATGATTTCTTTAGCGAATGAAACAAAAGTTTAATTATTTAATTTTACTTATTTGGAATTTTTAAGTAATTATGTGAATACAATTTTTTTTTTTTTTTGTAATTAATGTATTTTTAGATATATTATTGTGTTATTATTACCATTTTTCTAAATGTCATGTGAACTTTTATTATATTATAATATGTTATGTGATATGAGCTCATTATTTTGATCAAACAATTTTTTGTAATTAATGTAACTTTTGTATCATTGTATTATTTTTATTGTTTTTGTCTTATTAATTGTATCATTAGATATTTTTTGTATTCGGATCTTACGATTCGTTAAAATTTAAATAAATAAATAAATAAATAATTAAACATTATAATTATAGCACCGATATTTGACCGTCCCAGAATCACTAAATGAACCAGAGTCATTCCGTTTCCACTTTAGTAATCAGTTTTATTCTATACACCATCGTGTCCATTAAGTTATTGCTGTATGGTTAGAAATCCAAAACAGGAAATATAATTAAAATTGATTCCAATTCGAACAAAAATATCCCTATCGGTCTTATCGTTATTCCGAAAAATGTCACGGTAAAAACAGTATCTGTGCAAGGAACTTCGGATGCATGCAATAGAGGCGATATTGAATAATTACAATAACACACCGAGTACATAGGTTTAAAATACCAGACCAATAGGTTATTTTAAAAATTATTAATTATATTATGTGTAATTTTATTTATTATTTTTGTTTAATGCACTATTACTGTGTGACCTCTATACCAATTTTCCTTTTCTTTAAATAGTGTTCAGTATTCATCATTAACTACGATTGTGTATTGCATATATGAGACTTTATTTCTCCTATTAACAATGTGCATTAACATAAAATTAATAAGTTAATTTGCCAACAAATCAATTCATAATTACTCGCCCGAACAGTCTATATTTTCGGTTGGTTTGCCCAAAATAATGTAATATACGACATAAGTATTACGGTGTTATACAACACCAGGGAATAGGAATGATACAATTTTAATTTGTATTAGTAAACATAGGGTTTAATCATAATATTGGTAAAAATAAATTGAATTGTTGTAAATGTCATTATGGTTAGTTTATTTTTGTAAAATAATCTCTCGGGAAGGAGGGCAGGAAACGATTGTACCCGGAGCCCCCTCCCTAAAATACGCGCCTGATCCGAATTCTACTCAAAATCATTTATCATTCGTAACGATTTTTCGTTGCATACAATTTATGTAAACTAAATTACCTACCCTTTATGTCTTTATGTACTTTTCCGACTTCCCACTTACAACAGCGGAGACCGTGGATATCCATTTGACACTTCCGGGTTTCATTTATGAAAATATATTGTTTTGACGGTATTGTTCAGAAAACGCTGTGAAATATTAACCTTATATAGTATTCGTATTATACCTTGGCGATGAGGGGAAAAAAAACACGACCAACACTAGTCCGTTTAGAATCTTTTTTCGTTTTCAACGATTTATCGTTGTATATACGCAGTACGTATTAAACTAAACTGCCCTAATCTATATCCTTCTTTCCCAACTACTCGCACCCATAAACAGTGGCTTTTTTTTTTTGTGATTGATCGACTATCGACACTTTAGATGCAATATTATTCACACCGACGACGACGATTTCTTCTGTTTCAACGCCTTTATTATGTACAACTTTTTTGTATTTAGGTGTATACAAATCGCGTAAAATAGCCTCCCTTTCTCGGCGCGCGATGACGGTACCGCGGGTATTGTATTATTAGAATATATAGTTCACCCTAACAATGAGGTTTTTTTTTTCCCCCGAAATCCCGTAAAAAAAATACACACACGCACACACATTTATAAAAAATCGGTAAAAAACGGTAAAAATCTTCCGGTACATCGATTCTTGTGTGTTTGCAGTAAACATTATACGTACGCGCGCGGGAGCGTATCAGACGCTGATCAATTTTTCGGAATCGTTGACAAGGGACCGGGCGGCGGGCGATGTTTTCCGTACGTTAAATAAAATAAAAGAGGGTAAAAAAAACCGTGGAAAAAAAAAAGACTCCCGTGTATATATTAGGTGTCCGGGCGGTAATACTAAACTGTTCTGGTCTTATTCTTCGCATAATAATATACTCGGACGGACGGTCGGCGGCGCAAAATAATAGTAATATGTAACTGGGTCTTTTGTAAAACGATATGCACGCGTACACCGTCCCGCAGCGCGACGCCGCAGTGTAGAAGGGACGACGGCATTTTAATAAAATATAATAATATAACGTGTAAAAAAAAAAAAAAAAAAACATGTCACCAAAAACGGTTGAATAGGTTTACCGAAATCGGTGTTTTCTTTCCCCTATTTTTTTTTTTTACTCCGGACTTATTATACAGATTGCGTAGGTATTATGCGCGTACAGGGTGATTTATTAATATACGTTTTTTTTTTTTTTATTTTTTTTTTACGCAAAAATTCGTTTTAAATATTATTCGCGTTTCGTGTACAACCGCATTTCGTTTGCATTTTCGCGCGCCAACAATAATAATAATTAGCGTTCGCCCTGCATAATTCAGTATATATTAAAACATAATATTGGAAATCGAAAATCACACATCGTTTTCGCTCAATATTTTTATATATTCCGCACAGTGTGTATCAGTATCTGATGATGAGTTTTCCGTTTTATAATATTAATACGTGCTTTTTGTTTTTAACTGAAAAGATTTTTTCGATTAGTAAAAATGGTCCGATGTTTTCACCGTATACGGTTCTAAGGTTTTTGAAACTTTTTTCGCGATTCCTGAGTTTATTTTTTTTCATAAAATTATAAAAAGCAACAACGAATGGCGATACGCCGATTTCGATTTGGTCGATTCGTGGATTAGGAGTACCTTGACTACAAGGGAAAAACACCGTCTAATTTATTTATTACCACGGTTTGCTTAGAATCTTTTTTTGATCGTAAAAACTCACCGTTACTTTTACGGATACACAAACCAAAAATCATTAATCCATAAATTGCGGATCCTGCGGGATAAGGTAATTTCCCCCGCTTTCAGACCACTGTATCATAGTACGCTTTTTTCTTGCATTGTGGTCAAATTATATCGAATTTCGTTGTTTTAAATGGATTTGCTTCTTTCTCCCCAAAATTAAAGTCTGGATCTGCCACTGTACCCCATATCCTATACTTTCCCTATATTTCCTTGGATCCACAAAAGTGGCCAACCCGTGGTTGTTTACTAAAGAATTTCAGACACATTTTACGCGACACATATAATTTTATGTACCACGAAACCGTAACAATACCGCGGTTACGTTAATCAAACCACCCTGTACGATATAGTAATCCAGATCGGGGTTCTGATGGTTTTATTCCCGGCAGATGGACGTATACGCGATACTTACGCGCGAATCGTACTGGGATTATACCAGGAGCGTACTAAATAAAAAAAAAAAATTTGTAAAAAAAAAAATCGGTGACGTTTTTTTTTCCTTTAATATTATTATTATTTTATTGACACCCGCGCGTAACCGACACGCGACGGCGGCGGTGAATTCACTCGCACGCGGCGTCCGCTAATTGACACGGGGCTTTTTAACGGGATTTACGACGACCGTATCATATTATAATAAAATTATACGGTCTAAAAAAATATAGTAATTCGTCGGGGCGTTTTTTATCCGCCGACACGTGCCGTTCGGCGTTATCTGAACGAGTCCTAACCTATATCGGTATCATTTGCAATAGTAAATGATGTCTATTGGTTATTTCTAAAAAAAAGCATTATTCATATTATGATATTATTGAGTGTGTAATATCATCGAGTAGAAAAAAAAAAATTGAATACTCCGAAGAGTGCATTTTCCCCTTAGTAACAGTAATTGTACAGTAATATTCGTTTTAGACTTTGAGTATCGCAGAGCAGCTACAATAGTCTTTCAAAGATTTGGTATTTTTCACACATACAGGGTAGTACAAAAATCGTACGGTTTCCTTTATGCCCTCCCTCAAAAGATGCGAAATTACCGGGCGGCGGTATTGTGTTTATCGAGTAATTTATCGATCAAAAGTTCACCCTTGGGTAGTTTTTTCGTTTTTATTTTCCATTGATTTTTAAATTAATTTACGGCAACGAGAAAAAACCCATATTGTTACTAATCCATTCACAACCTACAGCATACGGAGTGCGTCTGCGTTATTTTTTTTTTTACATACGTCCAAAATCGTATCTCAAATAAATAATGATAATAAACATATAATAATGAATACGGCAGTGAAAAATTATGTGAGAATCATTAAAAAATTATATATATTAATAAAAAAATAATAGATAATAGAAGCGTAGAATATTTTAAGACATTCTCAGATTGATATAAAAAATTCGCATAATTTCTACGTACTTTCCTATAATTCTGCGTGATACTCGGGATATGAAGTTAAAACAGATTGAGAATACGATCTATATTGATTGTATCAATTGGTTCTTTTAAAAAAAATCCAATTGTTGTTCAATTGTAATTTGATTGCCTGCAGCTGCAAAATATCCGATTCATATTTACGTTTTGCAAATTATCTTTTGTATCCATAGGAAACATTTTATAGACGGTGCTGGGAAAGTTTTTGTTTCAAATTCAAATACCAGACATTAGATACGAACCAGTTCAAATTCTAATACATAGTTTTCAAAATAAACTAGATTAAGTTCATCAAATGTAAAATAAATTAGACTATTACGTCCGCAGCTGATACTAATAACGACAAAAATGTTAAAGCTCGTTTCTTCAAGGCTATGTCCCCACACTCAGTTTTCAAAAGTAATATGATATTGACGCACCCTTTCGTACCCTTGGTTGTAGATAAAGTTGTTAGGCAAGGTTATAAATAATCAAATAAACCAGATGTAATAACTGATAAGATGTACTCCATAGGTTATTATGGCTAAACACATCATTACAATGCCATTTACTCTACTTTATTGTTATATATTAAAACTGAAAAGCTATATAATACAATAAAATTACAGATTATAAATCTAATCAACGATATTATATTACAAAAATATAATAGTTTTATACTACGGTTACGCGAGGGCGCGTGCCGTAGCCACGGCGCAAGTCACGTGCTAGCCCTCGAATACACCGCACCCAAACTAGTGAGGACAAAAAAAATATCCTGTTCGGAAATAAAATATTCCATCGGAACTGACAGGGAATTCGGTATCCCAGCTATACCGCGGTTAAAAAATAATAGGCTTATTTGGTCTGGACGGTATAGAAGAGACCGCGAAAGCTCCGGTTAGATACGCCGGTTAATACGCATTAAAAATCTGTTTGAAAAAAAAATAATAGAATTCTGTTCGTGGATGTTGAATCACTTTTTTAGATGGGAAGCAGCCGAGAAAGATTATAATAGTACTGTACGAAACGGTAAAATCATTGCAAATGCCAATACCGTGATCCGGAGCGAAAATTCTATGGATATTTTTAATGTGTTTAAATTGAAAATGTTATTAATTTAAAACTGAATTTCAAAAGGAATTGCGTGGCTACACAATAAATAAAATGCCTGTTTTTTTTTTTTTTTTTTTTTAAACGAATTTCATCAAACATTTAAACTTAAATATGTTCAATTAAAAATTATTAAAATAAACTGGTGCAAACCAATGTATCGAAAAAGCATAAGCGTTCAATTTTCACTGATCGGACTGCAAATCAATGAGGATCTTCTTAAGAACCTAACTAATCATTTAGTTAAAACTATTTTCCAAAATTCAAAATAGATTGCCCCCCCCCCTAGACCGGTTCGCTTCCTTCCTCAAATTTTATCGGAAGGTAGCCTCCTTCGGTAGCCGAAAGCCATTTTCCGATTAATCGTTACATTGGAAAAAAAAATATAAGAGTAAAAAGTCATAATATTATTTTTTTCTTATGTCCTCCCTATAACTACGTTTGTTCCTCCCCTGAAGAATTCATCTGGGTTTGAGCTTGTTATGGTCAGACGGATACGGACAAATTCATAAAGTGGCTTACGCTAAAATACGACAAATTACGCTCCATTTTAATATATTTGAACAAGCCAAAAAAGTTTTGTACACAAAAATTGGAAATATACGAGTAATAATATAATAGGCACTAAAACGTCTATTATTTAAGTCTTCCGTCATAATTTAAACACAGAAAAAATCATGATTACGGATCATTCAAATTTTCGTATTGTCAACGGAAATCCGCGAGCAATAAATGATATCAACGATTCCGGATATCGGCACATCTAAAACTGTTCGGAATAGTGAAAAAATTGTAGAAATGTTTTTTTTTTTTTTTATATACAATAAAATGTCGGACACTTTTATTGAACGTCTCAACAATATTATTATTTTAACTATGTTAAATGTGCAACTTCTATCTATTCAACGTACTTGACTGCCATTTAAAGCCACGGACTGCAAGTCAGAAAATCAGCTCGATTCGCAACGAATATATTGATATACCACAGACAATACATAATGGATACGGCCTATTGGTTATCGAGCGTTCCCGAGTCTTCTGCCTCATTCTCTGATAAAGTTTACAAACAGTTCTCACTGCATGCAAGGCAACGAAAAAATAATTCACGGAAGAATAGTCAATTTATTGGTGGAGTAGAATAAAAGATAATATTTTTCCTTTCTTAATCGGAAACGCTGTCTACTGCTACAACTGGTTTACAACAAGGTAGATATTTCGAAAAGTATGGACTTTTTTTCAAAACAATTTTTTTCAGTTTCAGATATACGCTTTTCTAAAATTGTATAATATTTTAATTTGTTTCGACTTGATTTTTAGAAGTTCAACCACTGTCAATTTTTGATTTTTAAATCGCAACTAAATGTTTCATAAATATATAATATTTCAGTATTGAAATTTTTAATTTCCGTCAATCCGTTGATGGGATATTCTACGGAAGTGGAAAGAAAGTTTAGATTAAGCGCTATTCAAACGCCGCGCACCTTGCTGGCACAAAAACTTAAAAGTGGAATATCTCGTCCACAGGTCGATAGAAATTGAAAATGCTAACATCGAAACAGATTTAAATTAAAACATTATCTATTTATGGAATTTTTAGGATAGGTTGTTATTTTAAAATCAAAAGTAGATAACGATTTTACCGCTAAAAATAAGGGTGAGAAAAAATAACGGAAATGTAATATTTTAGAGCCGCTTTTTTGTCAACAAAAAAAAAAACTCACAAGTATCTAATGAAGACACCCAAACGAATCACTCTGCGCAAACGTCCTATCCATTATCTATTATCTATCTACACGAGCGATACCGTATGGTAATAGCCGATTTTAGTACGGTCTACGAGTATGATATTAAATTATTGTTACTATGATCTGCGGTGCCATTTTATTGTATATAATGTCGAACGAAAACGTGTTGGCTAGCGCACGCTATACATAATCGATCCGAGACTAAAAAGTCTCTGTTCAAAAAAAAAAAATCGGGGATCCGTGTAGCTTGTCTACATAATGTGATACTCGTAATCGTTATACTTATACGCGACATTATTATACTCGTATAATATAATGTAGCGTATCGTAAAATCGTCGAGTATTTAACCGTCGTTGTCGACACGTGGCGACACCTCACGGCTGCCACCACTCCGACGATTATGCAATAATTAAACGGCGTTTAAGCTCGGACGAGGGTTGCGCACGTGTCCGCGGGAGGCGGTCCGGGTCACGTGCCACACTGGCCGCGTAAACAAGTTAACAAGTGTCTCGCGAGCAATGATAATACTATAATAATACTATAATAGTACAATATTTACGACGATGCGTTTCCGACACTCTGGTCGAATCTCCCTTTTTTTTTTTTTTCACGCCGTTTATAAATCCTTTTTTTTTTTATCACGGTATATTCGTCAACCCTATCGGTGGCACACGGCGGCACGGCGGTGTTATCGAGTGGTGATCATATAATATGAGAGTACCTATACGACGGAAAAGATAATAAAACACAAAATCTATTTTCACACGGCGTCGACGGTCTCGCGATCATTCGCGAGTTCGGTAAATCCTCATGGAATAGTAAAAAAAATGTGTTACAAGTATCAGTAAGTGTCTGTACGTCCGCACGCGACACGACGAGCTAATCCACTTATATAATATTTGGCCAACGCCTTTCACGAGAACGGAGACAATTGGTTTTTAAATCCTTAACCCTTCCAACCCTATAAATCTTTTTATGCCGGACGACGGTCAGGACGTGACACAGTGATATGCTATATTATAATGTTGTTAAATCTACACTGATATGAAAAAAAAATTCACACGACGGTCGCACGTTGATCAAAATCGTAATTAGACTTGCCTAAAATGAATTAACCTGAATTTGAACTTATATCATAATGTGATGCATCAAAGCTATCAGTTTTATGGACGTTGAACCAAAATGTTTCATTGGTTTTTTAATTTGTCTGTTAAAAGTCTGTAAGAAATACTTTTTAATGTGTAACATATATCTTTTAAAGTTTGTTGAATCCAAATTTCATATTCACTTTGTAATTTGCCTTTGAGTCAGGAACTGTGGGGAAGGGGGGTGGTATTTGTCTACATTTTTAAACCACTGTAGGTCAGAGGCAAATCATCACAAAACACGTGGCCATGGTTCGTCGCTTACTTTGGTTAACACCTAAAATCTTATTTAGATTCTGAGTGGAGCGAGGAATATATTGATTTTACAATGATATTTATTTTCTGTTATGTAAAAATTATTTTTACCAGAAAGCTTACTCCAATTATCAAGTATAGCACCTTTTCTGAAAGGAAATATTATCTGGGTGGTAATTTAGAAAGGTTATTTTTTTAAATTCTCATTAATATTCCTGATAATAAGAAAACCTGGTTCTTTAGGTAAAAAAAGATTGAATAATTAAAAATAAGGTTGTTATTGGTAACCGTTTGTCATGGAAACGCAAATTGTCGCAATCGTTTTACCATAATATGATAAAGCAACATTATCAACTAAATTCCACTCAGAATCGTTTTTTCGTTAGCAATTGTCTATCGTTGCTTACAGATATACATTGAATTATCTTATGTAAAATATCTTCTTAACATCCCACCAACAACAGTGATTGCACCCATGTACGAAGTATGTCAGACTTTTTTTTTTTGTAGGTGAACGATATTTTCGTTTTTATTTTCGTTCTGTTTGCAGGGTTACCATAACTAAAATAAAAAAAAAAAACCTAAAAAAGTTCCACACATAATTGTATTTTGAATTCAACAATTGATCGTTAATACAAATGAAATTATCCTATATACTTTCCCGAATTCCTATTCATCAGACGAAGTACGTACGCACAGTTTTTATTATTCCCTCTATCGTTGTGCGGAAATAATAACAACATAATATTAATCAATGTCTGGCATACATTATTATTTTACAAAACGAAAGTGTTCGTGAAAACAAAAATTTGATACGATGACCGAATAACAATATTATTTATAATAATACGATACAATGTCAATATTTTCCAACGATACGATAAAAAAAAAAAAAAAAAAAAACGATTGTTACACGACGGCGCCAATTATTAAATCCACAAGCGGTCGGCAATACTTTTGTCGGTTCGTTCGCCGACAGAAAATCAACGGAATTGTCGTAATATTAGTATCGTTACACGCGTTTTTATATTAAAAATTTCGCGTCGAATTAATTATTTCCGGGACCGAGGACCTCGTATGATGCGCGCACACACGCGTACATATCACGTATACGTAAACGAGACATGGAAAAAAAAATATGCATACAAATATATTTTACGAAACTGACATTATTTTTCGGTAAAAAACGGAAACGCCGGTGACCATATAACCGTGAAAATATGAATATGATCTTGTACCTAAATTCCTGGGCCGTCTACGATTAACGACAATCCGGCGTTCGGGTCAAAACTCGTCCGTTCGGTCCCCTTAACCGAATCGTATCCATAGTTCTATTGTTAAACTTACAATCCTGTAAAATACGTTTTGGTCGGATGCGCTCCGATTCGAATATTATTGGTGTGATTAACGGCTGACGGTTTGTACACAAGTTTATGGTATATACGCGTTAGGCAGTTTTACATGAAATATCGAATATTTGTGTAACGGTTTGCATTTTCCCTGCGATGAACCGCGACATATTTCGAATTCCTGTACGCGTATACGTATAACGGCCAAAATTAGAACTCCCTATTTCACGTGTTTGCGTAGAAACAACATTCGATTCTATATTATACCGAAGCCAGCGCTCAGTTTTGTGCACGTAAAATACATTGTTTCAACGGCAATACCGAAATAAAACTTTCTTATTAAAAAAAAAATGTCGGTTTCGTTAAAATCCGTATGGAAAAAAAAAAGACTTCGCGATAAAATGTACACCATTCAACGATTAACGTACAATATTACTGTGTAGTTTTCTGTTGTTACAATCGGTCGTGTAAAACGACGGTCATACGGCTTAAATAAAACGTTTACCGTGTTCCAGAGACAATTATACAAAATGTTCGCGTTCGCTATCCGCCGTTCAGTTTGTTTTCACCGTAAAAAAGTGTCCGCAGTATGCGCAACAAACAATAGACAGTACAAAGTGTCCGGTTCGCCATACGAATCTATAGCACCCAGAAGTCTGGCAGCATTCGAGCAGAACGTGTGCACCGAGTGGTGCTCTCGAAAATGCAATGAATAAATATAATAATTCCTGTGTTCGGGGAAACCTAACCGGCGCGCGATGAGCGGTTTTGTATTTTACGGGATAATTATATATATATATATATACATATATACAGGGTGTTCCGCGAAGACATACCCATTGTAATATATCCGGTGATAATAAAGATAATCGAATTTTGTTTTTTTTTTTTTTTATATACTACTCGCAGGGATAAAGACTACAAATATTTATATTGTAATTCATGTGTTTTTATATTTTGTCAAAACAAATTTAAAAAATAGCTTTATTTTATTATTTTTGAAAAATTTGAAAATATCCATTTTATAGAGTTTATTTCTTCTGAAAATGCTGATTTATGAAAATGAAAAGTTGATTAAAAATAAAATAAAAAATGTTCAGAAGAATAAACTCAATAAAATGGCTATCTTCAAATTTTTCAAAAATAATAAAATAATGTTATTTTTCCATCAAAACATAATAAAATTAATTGCAATTTAAACAATAGGTAGTTCTTATCCCGATGAGTAATATGAAAAAAAAAAACCAAAATTTCATTTCATTTATTATTTCCTGGAGATATTACAGTAGGTATATCTTCGTGAGTCACCCTGTATAGATAAGTATGATACTAAAATTATTGCATATTCATTCGATGTGTCGTCTCGCTCATAATATAATACGTAATGTTACATTCGAACATAACGCGTGTATAATATTATTTTAATAGATTCCCTTTTCGGCGGAATACAAAACTCTCGTACGCCCCGTAATGATATGCGAACGTCCGCTCGACAGGGTCCGGTTTTTCGACAAGTAAATACCGTCAGTATATTATATTATACATAAGTATTATGCATTTGTAGCGGCGAAACGTATTTGTTGAAAATTTTCAACGACGAAAATACCAATTGACGTCACTACCAAAACCGCTACAACCATACGATAGTATCTATATTTTTTAATGCGCTGCGTACGAACCGAGTCGCACAAAAACTTGAAATAAAAAAAAAAAAAAAAAAACGTATTCGAGTTTTGACGTAAATATATACATCACATATAGAGAATATTCCGTTTGTTAATACTAATGGATTCCGTTTTAACAGCGTTTCAAGTTAAGACTGTAAGAAACCATTTTACCGGTATGGTGAGAAACGATTGTTTTTATTTTTGAAATTTGGAAAAATTTAAAAATTTAATGTCGCACAGGTAAATACTCAAATATATCATTGACGATTTCCCAAAATATCTACAATTTTGTAAAATTTGAAATTTTATCTATTACCTCAATGATAGGACTTTTAATGTGCTTTTTCTAACCAATTTAGGGGAAAGGGATACGGCCGTTTTTACAGATTTCAACTTTGCATAATTACATATGAATTATGATTCTTACGTTTATTCCTGTAATTCGATGAATTTTTTTTAAACATTTTTTATTCCCCTTGTCATAAGTAAATGGCTTTCTTTGAGTAAATATTTGAAAATTTGTCCACATTTTCAGTATAATTTTCTAAATTTCTTATTCCAACATAATATCTTAGTTGAGGACTTAAAGAAAAATAATACATTTTCAAAATTGAAGTCTGCCAACACAATCCCTGCAGTTTTGTCTGGCTTTTGGGTCTAAATCGATTAAAGTATACACTGTAACCAATTTCCGTTTTCGATAAACGTAATAAAAGTATTGATATAGTAACCTTTAATTTTCTCAAACGCGAACTCAATATTGGTATGTTTTTCGTTTATGGGACTTAATTAGCATTAACTCTCTCCCCCCCCACTCCGTTCATAAACGCGACTCTCACTCTTAAAATCTCCACCTCGATCTTTCCCCCTTCAGTATTTGTATTCTTTCGCAAACTATATATATATATTTATAAAAAAACTTTGACAATAATAATTGTTAAGCAATTCTTAAAACATCGCCCTCATTCCCTCGGCCGATATGACCGCCGCTGATGGGTTCACGTCTTTTTTTTTTTTTTTTAACTATAAATCATTATTTCTGTCGCATTTCGGATATTCGTTTGTTTTTTATTTTTTTTCTTTCTTAAAGACGACCTAAAATACGTTTTGTTTTCGACATTGTCCGTCCGCGGGTTTGCCGTCATGTTATTGTTATCATGTATATACCTACCTATCTCTCAAACACACACACGTTTCAACTACCGAATATTCGCGTTCCATGACGTCGGCGCGTCGGTGAAAGTATTATTATTATTATTTATTTTTTTTTTTGTTTTGTTTTGGCCAACATTCACGCCGCAGTATCCGTCTCGGAATGATTATTATAATATCGCACTCGTATTATTTTCGACGTAGATCATCGATCGATCGCGCGCACTCAAAAACGTAAACGTCGATACTCGACACTCGCGCGATAACGGCGATGCGTCGTATATTCTCGTATTATGCTGCAGACTTGTAAAAGTATTTCGACTACAATATGCACAGATATTATTATTGTTGAAGCAAATTTTTTATTCGTACCTATCTGCGTACGAATACAGATGTGTATAAAATATTTATAAATACTTTCAAATACTTTTTACCCTATATTTATAATTCCGTAGATGGCGGGAAAAAAGTAAACTCTTACAAAATTAGGCGATCTTCTATACACGGGCATAGTGTAAATGCATACTCCTGTACACTCTTAGATTAAGGTAAACTCGTATACTAAATAGTGTAATCTCCTACACAAGAATTAAAGAAAGTTTGAAAAAAAAAAAATTGTTGAGATCCAAAACTTAAAATGGTGAAAATTCCGGTGTGGAATATTACACTATATCTTTTAAATTGGGAACTACCCATTTGTGAAAATGTACTTTTTTCCGACCGCCCATTTGCGCCAAATTTACCTGCGTATATTACGCGATTACGTATATTTCTATAAATAAAATTATTTGTATCATTGTCTATAGTTGTAAGAGTTGTGTATATTATCGTGTAAGTAGATTAAAAACAAGTTTCGTATCAGTTTTGTTATGTTGTACAGTGTACTGCTTTATCGGATAAGATTGATTATTTAATTTTTTTATAATATTATTTTAAAAAAAAAAAAACAATATGAATTCTTGCCTATTATTATTTATGTCAAAACAATTTGTATATTATTGACAGTTATTGTACAACTTTTATTTGCAATATTAAAATTTGTATCGTACCTAATTATTTAAGTGGAAAAAATAAAAATAAAAATTGAATATCATGTAGAGGTTGTTTCAATAAAAATCTGTATTTATTTATTATAATTTATAATTAAGGAAAGAAAAAAATTAATATAAAATAAATTATTAATAAGTAAAATAAAAAAAAACTTTCATGTAGTTTACGTAATCGTTTATATGCTGATATAATATACGCATGTGAATTTGGCACAAATGGGCGGTCGGAAAAAAGTACCTTTTTTTTATTTTGGTCCAAATGGGCTGTACCCAAAATGATTACCTTGTTTTTGACTCAAATGGGCGATGCCCTTTAAATTCATATAAAAAGGATATTCGTGGAGGAGGTTATACGTGACCAGCTGTTGTTATAAGTAATTTGTTTTATTTTTTTGTTTTTTTGTTGTGGGTTTAATACTTGTTCAATGCCAGCACGCCAAGGTAAAATGATAAAATAATTTAAATATCAACGAGTTGTAATGCGACGCGTTTCAGTAATAAATGTATGTATACTGACTTGGATTTTCAAGAATAATAAACGTATTTAAATTCTTAGTTTCGAAAATACAAATAATTGGTACTTTTAGAATAATAAATAATATCGACTGATGCTCTTTAATATTATAATTTAAAATAAATCAATGGCTTGATAAAAAAAAAGGGGCTAATGTCGACAAAAAAAGAAAGTATATTACAATAACTAAAGACTTGGAAATTCATTAATATTTTTCAACTCCCATTTGCGTTTTAGATTCTGAACATAGTGAGGGAGCTGTTGGTTTTACAATGCTGTTTATTTATTTTTTATTTTTTATTTCTAGTTTTTAGACGCGTTTATCCTAGTAAACTTACTCTGATGTATAAGTGTAGTAACTTTTTTGAAAACTTAAGTTGTCTAGATAGTACTTTAAAAAGGTCATTTTTTTGATTTTCGACGTTATTTTTAAATAAAAGCACTTAAGTGGGAAAATAACGTAGGAAAACGTAGAATTTCACGATTTTATTATTTCATAAAAACACGGACGATGTTTTCTACCAGAAAAAATAATTTAAACAAAAAATCACAAAATAAATTTTTAATTTACTTTCTTAGGGTGTTATCGCCGAAACTTTTGAGCCACTTTTGAGCTTTAAGGAATTTTAATTTTTGGAGGTTTTTTGCTGTAATTCGGTTATAAATAAATACAAGTAGAGAATTGAAACTAGTTAATAATATTTATATTTAACTTTTTTTAAATTTTTTTACAATGGACTTTATTTTTTTGTTTTTATACTGTTGACCACTTATATCCTAGAAAAATTGCTCCGGTGTGTAAGTGTAGAACTTTTTTTGAAAGACGGTTTTATCTACTTGGTAAACACATTGGTCATTTTTTGATCTTCAAAACGGTATTCAAAATAAAAACGATTAACCGGGGAAAAAAATACGGTATTTTTTCACGATTTCGTTATTTTAAATAAGTACATGATTAGTATATTTTCATTTAAACATAATGTATTTTTTTTTTTTTTTACTCGATTTGGGACGTTTGTCCGCAGCCGCCAACGCAATTATTAATAATGCAAATTGAAAAATAAAAATGCAATTACGTAAAAGTGCGCGTGAATAACGTAAACTCGATTAAAAATCGTCGGCGATATTTTACACGTCCGGTCGCAGTACCAAACATTCGAAAAATGTCATATTATACAGTTTCTGTAGTTTCTTCCGAAAATTAATATTCCTTTTTCGCCTGGTCCGCCATTACCGTCTTACAAACAGTTTTCCAACAGCGTGCTTTCGGACGGCGAGTAACCTTTACGCGCGGCCCGGTGACTCTATTAGTGGCGTTAAATCCTTCGGCGCGTTCGGCGCCGCGCTGCCGTTTTCGAATTTCCAACGCTCGCGTATACGTATCGCGCATGTTGATATTGGTAACATCATTTTGAACCGCTCACGGCCATCGCGCGTAAATCATTATCGCGATTATAATGCGCCCACGGCGACGGTCGGCTCCGGCAGACACACGCAATAATATTATTTATGCACACATACGCATTTGATTATATATGTATATACCTAGCTACTAACTTTGTATACGATAATATAAGGGGCAAATAATAAACCGGCATCGAATAAAACAAAATGCATTGTCGCGCGTATATCGCGCGGTGTGGCGGAGAGGTGCCCGGACACGACGCGCGATACGTCATGGTGTTAAGTACACAAGGGCGGTCGGTGCAGCGCAGTAGCAGGGGAGAGACGAATACTGGAAAAAAAAAAAAAAAAAAAAAAACGAGAGAAAGCCGTCCCGCACCCCTTACATTTTTCACGATAGTAATAATAATAATAATAACCGTAATAATAATAATAGGAAATAATAAATGCAGGTCCCGCGAATTCGTGATTTGCTCGCGGGGTCGTGATAATGTATTATTATATGCGCGGCGGTTCTCTTCTGTACGTATATAAATATATATGTTTATAAACGAGGACGCAAGCTGTGCCGAATGCGACGAACAAAACAAATAAACCGCGCGTGTATTATGATTATAATGTATAGTTACAATATAAAAACTCGTACGTAGCACGTCCGAAACGACGGCGAACAATAATAATAATAATTATAAATATTGTGTCAGGAATGACGAAAAAACCGTACATCGTCGCGGTTACCCGGCGACACCTTGCGTGAGCTGCGGGCCTTAACGGATTGGACAAGACTGTTATTGAGTAAAACCCGCAAAAGAAGGAAAATAAAAAATAAATCATCACTTTCCCTACCCGCCGATCAGATCGAAAACGTTGCGATAAGCTCTCGTAAAGAATCCGGCTGGAGAGAAAATTTCTGGTAAAAAAAAATTGTTTGCAGATACAAAAAAAAAAAATAAAAACACCGACCGACTAGGCTTGGCCGATTTTCAACCGATTTATTGCCGTTATAATATTTCGTGCTCGACAACAATTCTGTAACAATAAATTATACACGTGATTTTCACAAAGCTATTTACTTTCATACATCTGTAATAAAGGTATTTAGAACCCGGTATTTCCTGTGAGAACACGACATCTGATCATACAAACGGTCGGGTAAGGAGTTGAAAGTTTTAACCGGCGTTTGTACATCTTTGTTACTTGCAACATATACATACAAACTGTCATTTTCTTTTTAAAATTGTTCGTAATATAATTACGAAATTCCGTGCGCTGCTCCATAATAATATTACTCATTATATTTGAATATCCCCCCCCCCTTTTTTTTTATTTTAGTATTCAGTCGGTGGACTGGAATAAATTAAGTAATTATAATTTAAGTAAATCAAAATAAAATTTAGGTATCGTTTATGAAATTAATTAAATCAAAAAATAATATTCTTTGGTGTTCAAATTGTTCAAAAAATGATTTCAATAACTTTTAATTCAGTCGATTTAGTTGTACGGAGGTTGTATTGTTCGTGTACAGAAACTGAGTAAACCTGAAAAAAAAAAAATTGAAAATGAATATCTCGAGAGCTAATGGAAGTTACATCGAATTTTTTTGTTTTTAGTTTATCAAAACCTTTTATACTTTCAGTGTCCGGTTCTAGGGGCTCGTTCGATGAATATATACCAAGTTCGATAAACTATATAGAATTTCGTTTAAGTACCGGCGGATGTAAGAGTACTGCAACCTCCCCGTAGGGTGCCCGTATTTAAAGCGAATGCCCGGTGGCCTGTTTCTTTTGTTGTCCGCTTTGAGTATAATGAATTAATTTCGTTGCTAAAAGAACGAATGTAATAATAACGTGTGCATGTACATTTGAAGCGAATTCGAATAGTCACAGAGTAGTAGTGATTCGATTACATATTCGTAGATCAAAGTTCGATGGAAACTGGTAACAATATTTTTTGTCGAACGGACGTGTCGCGAATTCGCAATCCTAAAAACTATCGCCAAATTTAATTTATTATACGGGACGGAGGGGGGAGGGAAATAAAAGCCGATACCGCTGTTGGGTGTGACACCGTTTTAGGTAGAGTAATTTAAGTTTTCGTCTGCCCGCAATTATCAGACGGCTTTTTTAATATTTTTACAATTTTTTCTCGGTCGGCCGTTCCCAAATAATCGGAACAAACGCGCAGGAGAAGAAGACATTTTTTTCCAATTGCCCGAAACCCCGAGTTCAACCGAATTGTTGGTATAGCTTCCTCTTAATGTGGATTTATTATGTACAGTTGCATATAATATTCTCTGTCGATATTTCTCGCAATAAACTTTCCGACGGAAAAAAGTTTTCTTATATTTTTTAAAAAAATTATATAGGATGCTGATAAATGTATATTCGATTCGTGCCCACACTTAGTGTACCAACGGTCTCATATATATTATATAAGTAGAATAATAATTTTATTTTTAGATTTCCGGAGCGAAGGAGCTATTATAAAGTTTTATCACAATGTGTGGTTTTCATTCTCTCGGGAAATACTTTTTGGGATTTTAAGAATTCTCAAAAAGTTTTAACTTTTTAGATACCTTTAAATAATTGACAATCGCAGTGTTGCCTATATTTTTTAAACAAGTCATACTACATTACACTACCTATATTATAATACACTATTATAATGTTAATTGTTAAACTTTTCTATTTGGCATATATATTTTATTTTAATTGGTAGATAATAAACACCGGGCGGAGTTAGTGTGTTTTTCGATCTCCCCGGTGTACACACCGTACGGAAAAATAATTAACAATATTGATCACCCTCGCACGTAATAGCTTCGCGGGCTCATGTCGGGACTTATCGAATATGACACTCGATCATAAAGGGAAAATATTTTCATTTTTTCGGTAGTTTTTGTTTTTTTATTGTAACAATAATTAGAACGGATTGCGCCGAAACTTTGATCATATCAAAATATACATAAATCAAGAATAAGATATAATGCTACTTTTTCCGCCCTTATCAAGCCCTAATTGAGGAAGTGTGTGCGACACAGAGTTATCGGTATTTATCGTCTGGAAATCGAATTATTTTTGTTGATTTATGGATTCTCTTGATAATGAAATAAAACAAAAAAAAAAAAAAAATTGTTTTTATGATTGGTATTTATGAGTTATATTATTACTGACAGGGATGATTCTTTTTCTTTTGATACGGACACCACTACAGGGCTGTGCCAGCTATAGTTTACTATACGGCATATTTAATGTAATACATTTTAGTACATCTACGTTTTAAATAATAATGAATGTATAATTACAAGGTACTTATGTATATATATAGAATCAAAAGCGAATAGTTTTATGCGAAAAAAATTACTAAAACCGTAAATAGTACGGTAAGAAACGATAAATTTTAGTAAAAAATATATTTAAATAGTATTGTTACGGGCCGCATAAATTTAGAATTTGAAAAAAAACAAACCATATTTGCACGGACAGTACTTAAGTGAACTTCCGGAGTATATACACCAAACGCGCAGGGTGATCAATCGTAAAATACTCGTTATCTCGAAAAGTATTAACTTTTCCCGGAATTTATTTTCTAGAACATTTAAGAAACACGCAGCTCTAAAATTGTATATTTATGTTATTTTTCGTCACCCTTATTTTTAAGGATAAAACCACTACCTACTTTTGATTCTCAAACGGCAACCTATATAAAAAAATTCCACGAATAGATGAAATTTTAATTAAAATAAATGTCGGAGTTGAAATTTTTGATTTCCACCAATCCGCTGACGAGATATTCCAATTTTATGTTTGGGTTGTTGGAGAGCGGTGGTGCATTATTAACACGCCATGGCACGTACTGCCACACAAATGATACTCCACTACTCTCTCTTCCAACCCAAACATAAAATTGGAATATCTCGTCAGCGGATTGGTGGAAATCAAAAATTTCAACTTCGACATTTATTTTAACTAAAACTTCATCTATTCGTGGAATTTTTTTATATAGGTTGCCGTTTGAGAACCAAAAGTAGCTAGTGGTTTTATCCCTAAAAATAAGAGTGACGAAAAATAACATAAATATACAATTTTAGAGCTGCGTGTTTCTTTAATGTTTTAGAAAATATATTCCGGGAAAAGTTAATATTTTCCGAGATAATAAGTGTCCTATGATAGATTTATCACGCCGTATTAACGGTTTTTTTATTACACGGACCGTATTTATCCAGAAAATAAACAACCGAACGTTTATCATTTTTGTTAATGTGTGCGCGTTTTAAAAATTTATACCAACCTATTCCCGATAAAATTGTACGGGTTTTCTCTATTATTATGGAAACCGCAAGGAAAATCGTTTAACCGTTCCGGCGAAATATTTTACCGGAAACCACCCCGGCAACGGCGACGGCCGGAGCGAAATTTCTGGTTAAAAAATCGTTAGGCAGAATTAAAAAACAAAAAAAAAAAAAAAAAACAATAATAATAAAAAAAAAGCAAGCTACGCTCAGAATCTAAAAATTATAAGAACCGCCATCCACCGCCAACGATGTTATATTACACGTAATAATAACCATATCACGTTATAGTAACCCATTAAACTAATGATAATACTATTATAATAATATAGGCTCGTTGTGAACGGAAACCAACGATGCATATTATAACTCGTTCAATGTCAATGAAATCTTCGCATCAAGAACAATAGATAGGTAACTCTAGTGTCACGGTCCTTACAATGGGCATATTTTTTTTCTAATAGTTTTTTTTTATTTTTATTTTTTTGTTAATTTTTGTCGTAAACATATAATAATTTTAACGTTATTTTACCATTATTGAATTTTTCGTTATTGTTATACTATGTTTCGTTACGATCGATATAATAAACTAGAACGAATGTCAATGATTTTAGAATCTGGATCAATCAATAGGACGTGTCGTTCGAAATCTGTTTAAACTAAGTGCGTATACTAAATTATTATAGTTTCCTATATTGTTGTATGTACGCGCATAATATTCTTTAAACCTATGGATAAATGGACAAATTTAATGTCAATTAAAAATATACCTAGAAAGTCTTGAGTTTTTCATTCGCTATTGAGTGTTTTGTTAACAGTAATACAGTATAATTATTCAAAATTGTAAATTATCGTTGGACTTTGATTTAATAACACAGTGTTAGCCGTAATATAATGTACGTTTATTATCAGTGATAATAATATTATAGTTTTAATGAGTATTCGACTTTTCGATTAAGAGTCCGCGGTATTTTATGTAGATACCTTTTTCTTAATTTGTATTATAATTATAATATACCGGCTATTTATGCTAATTATATATTGTTTATACTGTACCTTTATAAATGGATTTTTTTTTTTTTTTCAGTCGTAGAATTAAGTTTTGTTTCAATTGTATTAATTGTATCTCGGCAATTAGCATTTTTGGATTTTTTTTTTTTTTCATTAACATTCGATTTTTTAAATGTATTATTTTGGCATAAAAACTTTTCACTAAATAAAAATTAATTTTATTCGATTTTATAATATTTGAGTACAATTTATAAAATACATTACGAGCACACAATTCGTTCGCCATTCGGAATACTGGAACAACAATTCCAATGAATATAATATTCAACTTCCCGAATTCAGAAACTCAATTATTTATTTCTTCTTACACGATATATTTGCCTTAATAAAAACGGTATTCCCAATTTCTCCAACGACTTCAGTGATACGATACTTTGGAAATATCATTTTCGATTTTTTAAAAGTAATTAATAAAACAAACTGAAATATTAAAAAATCATAACTGATAATGAAATAGATATCTCTTCGGTATTAGAACTGATCGGAGAACAGGATTTCCAACGACGGGCAGAAAGGATAGTTTATTAACACTCGTAAACTTATTGACGGGTAAGAGGTTAACATTGACACAACAGAAACTCTAGAAAATCGGGAAAGTATTTGGAGTAATAGTATGTCATCGTTTATACTGCAACAGCGCGTATCTCAGTATTTGTAGTTGTTGGTACAGAACGATTAACAAAGTTTTGGAATGAATCGAAATAGAAACATTTTTACTAATCAAATAAGCTTTCCAGGAAAAAAAACCACAGTTTACTCAAACCAATATTTAGCTGCTTCAGATCAGAACTTTAAAATAAGATAATTTCTTTCTTCAATCATTATTTTGTTGTTTAATCACAATACAGTTACCTAAACTGTGTTACGAAATCGAATATTCCCCGCTACAATAAATTATTATATTATTATTATTATAGAACCGATACAAAAGTTGTATATTCGGAAGAATGGAAAATAATAAAAGACGACAATGTGAAAACGACCGAGCATCGTTATTTTTTTATTATTATTATTATGATTACGAACAATAATAAATTAGAAACAAGTATGGTATAAAATGATTTAACATTTTTTTTTTTTCTTTCTTCTCGTATGCCTATATAAATATATTTGCCGTGTTTTTGAGGCATTGTAATACTCTTTATATTGTTTAATGTCTTTGGCCCGTAAATAGGCAGAAAATATGTCGTATTCGGCAATATAATAGTATACGGTTATTTTCATACCGCGGCCCACGATTTTTGAGTACACCGTTTTGCGGGCATCATCGTCGTCGTCGCGAATAAAAATGTTAAGATGATCGTCACAATAATAATATTTGTCTTCGCTGTCTTTCGAGCGTATGGTCAACGGTATTTCAAACAATGCATTTTCGGAGTTCTAAAAAGTATACGTGATTTGACGGTTTCTATTACAGACACTTGGGACTTATATCATCAAAGACGAGACGACACGCAAATATTAACTGTGTTTGCGCCAAGAGGTTTTTTGATTCTATTACCCAGACAACCTATATAATTCTTACTGGGCTAGCAACCATATCTTTCTTTCAAATTATAAACTAACTTGTTTCTTTATAAACAAACAGACTTAACATTATGTTACACAAACGTTGTTATTACGACGTAGATAACCGTACCACAGCTAACTGAGATCGTGTAATTCTGGTTATTGCTATGGGAATTCGTATTAATTCCAGGCTTCATATTAGTTATTAGATATACAGGGTGATTAATTAAGCATACTCAACCTAAATTATGAATAAATGCAAATTCTGATTTTAGGAACTTGTAAGTGTAGATAAAGACGACATTTTCTTATACTTAGATTTTTCAAAACATTTAAAGAGTATCTTGTTGACGATATAATCTTTGGTTTTTCAAATGACAACGTATATAATAAAAATTTCATAAATAAACAGAATATCAGAAAAATTAAATTCTGGAGTTGATATTTTTGATTTTCATACACTCCGTTATGGAATATTACACTTTTATGTTTAGGCAGGAGGATAGTAGTAGAGTTTAGTTTATGTAGCAGCACAGCGCCAGGTGTTTGAATAGTAGCCTGTCTATCAGTATAAGCGTAACTAGGATGTAATAGTTACAGGAGCAAGAGTCTTAACAAACCAAAATTCAAAATTACAAAATGGCTGCAATAAAGAATACGCGTATCTTTAAATAACCATCAAGTCAAATGTTCTAGTCCATGTGCCGATATCCACCCGAAACTATTTAAAACAACGCAATTCACGTAATTAAAGAATCCATGATAGCTGAAGATGTTATCGAAAAAAACATTCAGCACCTTATTGACAAAACGAAATCATACGGGATCTAATTTTAAATTCAACTAACCGCTCAAGTCACCGAAAACGTGGTTTGTAACTATGATAAACTGGTATCTGATTTTCTTACAAGGCAAATAATATTCTACTAGGTCTATCGCATCCATAAAGAGGGTAAAACTAGTAATGTAGATCGTCATTATATTGACTCCACAAACCCTCGAAGATCAATAGAACAATAGAATACATTTAATCTCTATAATATAATACTTAAACCATCTTTACCGCATTCTTGAATTTGTATTGAAAAATGTCCAAATTTTTCATCAAAATTATCTCGTAAATTACAATATTATTAATTTCTTTCACAAACGAATTATAACTTGAATCCTACTGATAAGGGTAAGGTTAAGTCTGGGCTTTTAGCACCTTCATACCATCGGCGTAGGGTGGATTTGCGGTTTCGCATGACGGTACCCGGTGACTTAGCCGAAATATTACGCGGTGTGACAAAACAATTAAAATTAAATAAAGGTAAAAAAAAAAAATAATAAACATAAAATAGGAAACCTTGCAACTATACGACGACGTGTTCGGAAACGATTTACGCGTATTTTCAGTGTCGTACACCGGCCGCGATTTCACGGCCCATTATCTCGAGTGCTCTTTTATACATATATTTTTTTTCAAAACCCGAGACGAATTGTGATTTGCGATTACACCGCACCGGTCGCGTTGAGAAACGGTATATGCCTTTACACCTAAACCGCAGTATGAACACCGGGCTTAAAGCGATCACGCGCCAATTTAATTCGGTCAAATGAGTTTCCTTTCTATACGTGACCCGGACCTCTGTCTTTTATCATTATACTCGTGTTATCGCACATCGATATTATAAAGACATTGATTAGGCCATTATAGAAGTATTTTTTATTTCCATGAATATTATAATAATAATACAAAGGCCTGAACCACCTCTTCTATTCTATGATAGCCGTTTTTACATTATCCTGTATCCTGGCCTCGGACTCGAGATTCTTCTCAAGCTGAACGTCCAGAAGAACTGTGGTCATCAAAAGTCTGCTGTTAATGGGAGGATAAACTCGGGTCGGTGGTTACCGATTTATTTAATCACACGAAAATAGTGGCCCGGACAAAGAAAATATGATAAATAAATAAAAATATATCGAAGAATTTGTGTACCAAATAGATTTACAGTTAAATATTCCCATTATAAAACTATTAATGTAACTCAAAACAAATTTATACATTTTTTTCAATTTTATTTGAACCGTGTTTATTTTTAAACAAACTGTTTTATTGATGTTTTTTTTTTTTTAATTTACAAATATTATTATAATAAACAAAAGCCATAAAATATTTAGATCAATAATTAAGTTAGTTCCTAGACTTAATTTATATAGATCCATACAAGTACAAAACAAATAAGAACCAAGGATAATGTAAACAAAAAAGAAGACATTAATGAAATAGTTATTGTTTTTGATTAAAA
Source organism: Cinara cedri (assembly GCA_902439185.1). NCBI lineage: Eukaryota > Metazoa > Arthropoda > Insecta > Hemiptera > Aphididae > Cinara > Cinara cedri. Next base: position 201,447 of record CABPRJ010001895.1, read on the forward strand.
TCCTCTTGCAGCTCTCGTGAGCGGTGTAATAATTATATAGTTACAAGGTATGCTAAGACATAATACTGATTTTATGTTCTAATCTCATTCTTCAGTTTGTATCAATTTTTACATACGATTCAAATAACAAAAAATATGTATTTAGCACGTGACTATCGCCATAGACGTTTCGAACACTCCACTGACTAGTGACTATATGATTTTTATTTCTTAACTAGATTCGTGCATCAGTTGGATCAATGAACAAATCACAAGATGATATACCTACTCAACTATCTTCATTTCGACGATTGATTGACCTTCACCGTTTTTCCCCGCAGCCCTTCATGATATATTTTGTGACTTTTTGTTCCAACCTTTATGATATTGTGTAGGTTTATTTTTTGTCGGCTGTTGAAATCGCGCGTTCTTCGTTCACGCGCATATATTATTTAACACACGATATTATTATTAAAATATTATGTACGATGTATATAAATACGCGTCATGTTATACATCATCGGCCAAAGGGTCGGGTGCCCGATTTAAACGATAACGGAACAGTGAAAAAAAAACCCCCACCTCCGGTAAGTATAATCCCCCGGTAAAGGCTTTTAATCCTTTAAAAGGCCGAAATCCCCGTTATTGTACGTCGGTGACAAGATCGCGTTTCATGCATCAGTAAAACATCATTAGACGTACGTGTTAGCTGTATTATAATAGCGGTTCTATTGTCGCTGTTAAAACGTCGCTGCTGCGATCGATTTTTAATATTCTTTTCTTTTTTTTTTTTTTTATCAAATCGTTGTTGTGGTACAAAACACAATGTAATTGCTATTGGACCGAAATAGTTTTTCGGTTTAATTATAATGTACCTATACAAAACTCGTCGGGAAAGCAATCTAATCTGCGCAGGATTTTATGAATCCGATATTATAACAGAAAAAATAATAATTTTACGTCCTACAGTAGTAAATAACAACGACGCTGGAGTAAATGTGACTAAATAAAAAGACTAAAGTAGGTGTATAAAAGAAAACCGTTGTAAACTGGATTGTATATAAAACCCATAAAGCCATTGAAAACCAAACAAAAAACAAAACTCGTATGATGAACGACAATGGTGTTTTTTTTTTTTTTTAAATCACAATTCGCATTAAAAAAATAATCCAATCAAATCTAAAAATTCGTGATTATACAAGCTTATCCACCGTGGTTCATTTTGTTATTCGTGTTTTTATTCGAATTAACGAATTGGTTAATTAAAAACTGAGATTTGATAGTGTAAATAAACGTGAGTTAGTGGTGAACATCGAACCGGGTTTTTTAGCTCCGCTGTACAACTACTACGTATATTATTAAACCCGTCCCGATGTATTATTTTATTGTATGATTTTATTTTTAAAACAAACCACTATGATCGACAGTAAATAATCGATGCGTTACTCGATATTAGTGCGTTCATTATCACTCGGATTATTTTTTTTTTATTATTTTTTAGTCGGTACGTTATTTTCGTTACCGGTGCGTAAACCGTAAAACATTGTCGGATTCGATTACACGCTATTTAACAATATTAACATTAAAAACGTCCAGGAGCGTGTAATATAATGATGCATATTATAATGTAAATTATAAACGACTCGTATAATTCGGTATAAGTGTACACGGCTAATAATAAAAACGTAAATATAAAGAGTGTATAAAGTTTTCGGAAGTTGTAGTTCTGTTAAAACATTAACAACAAAATACACTTAAAATAAATCAAAAAAGTCAGAGACGTAGCCAAGGGGGTCTAAGAGGAGAGATAGTGCCTCTATGGGCCATTTTTATGTATGCGTGCTATTTTATGATTTGAGTGTTCACTACGTTTTCGGTTATTGCTTTCACTCCTACAAAAAGACAAGAAGTCTAGGACTAACATAAATAACAAATGAAGATAATAAAATACTGCAAGGTATGCCTTTGCTCAAAATTATATTAGGACAATGCAGCTGTCTGAGTGCGGTTTTTCAGTTCATTCTATACAATCGTGCGGTGTGGACGTGTTTACTGATTGTGCATGTAGTTTATATTTTCAATAGTATTTACCTAAATACGTTTATACTGAATTGAATTTGAAATTTAACTAAGACGTTTAATTAAAATGCTATGTAACATACGTGTAATGATGATAATTACAAAAATGATGAATTAAAATGCTCAATTTGTAATGGCTTTCTCCATTTTAGCTGTGCTGAGTTAAGGGCATTCCGAAAAATGCCAAAAAATGTAAAGCTAAAATGGTACTGTTCAAAATCTCGTTAATACGCCATTAATGGTTCTAATTCATAACATTATTCCTATGGATAGTAAAGAGGACCATGTGTTAACAAATGAATCTTTCAGAAATCTTATTAACTCGGTCAACTTTATGAGTGACAAGTTTGATCTATTTGGTAATCAAATGCAAGAACTGGTGAAATCAGTAAAGAACATTAGGGAGGAAAATATAATATTAAAAGAACAAAATAACAATTTGCGAAATGATCTTAATTTGTCACACAAAAATATCATCGGCGCGAGACTACGGACAGAGAACAAAATTATGCGTAGAGGCCAGTCCTAAAGTACATCATACTCTTAACACGATGACCATCGTAGATTCGCGCCTTATGCGAATTTTCAAATTCGCCCGCCATCTCCCTCTCCCGTACAGGATTCACCGCCGGCAGAGTTGCCCCTTAAGTGGGCCACTGCGGTGTTGTAACTGCAGTATGAGCACCGATATTAATATACGAACGGACAAAAAAATATTATTGTCGAAAACCTTTATCGCGATCGTCGTCGTCCATTAGAACGATAATCTCCCCTCGCGGATTACCGACAGCATTTTGTGCAACTACTCGTATACAAAATACAATTTACGTATTATAATATGCGATACGATTATTATTGTTATTAAAATCGCATCGATCGTCGGCGGATTCGCGAAAACCGGCATAATCGAACCGGCCCATCTCGTCGATTTCGCCGTCCTATACCTAATAATATATAATACTTACCCTAGCCGCGGGGCGATATTTTATTAAACGGTCGCGATTCCGATTTTCTCCCCATCGCGGAGACACAAAACATAATCGTCGCGCCGGCCCCGTATATCATAATATACCGCGTTATTTGCAATTGCGATTATAATAATAATAATAATAGTAATGTATTTCGCTATTGCTTTTTCACCGGTTTCCGCGGAACCCTACAAAATATTCGAATCCCCCCCCCCCCTTCCTCTCCTCCTCATGACCGGCACCGGTCGGCCACCGGTCATACGCGTCACTTGCAGCCGGTCCCGATGAATACGAACAACACCGCGAACCGCAGAAAACGAAACACGAAATATTATTATTTCGCTAAAGTGATAAATGATAATAAGCCGCGTTTGAATAATATTTAAACGTTCGTGTGAAATGTCGTACAACTGCAGTAAAGGTTTTTTATTTTTCACGATTTCGTCGTAACGTTTGCGTAATTCTCAGCCTTGTGACAATGAGCGAGGCCGGGCACTAATGAATTTAAAAAAAAAAAAAACTCAAACGTTAAGTCGATTTTAATAATTATTTTAAACTTTGATTTTTATTTATATTATAAAACCCATAAATAGACGGAGTATTAGTTTAAATATATTTTTGGTGTTGACATTTTGTGTTTCCGTCAATTCGTTGACGAGATGTTCCATTTTTAAGTTTGAGTTGTGAGAGGGTAGTGCCGAGTAACGTTTCTGTGGCGGCTCAGCACGTAACGTTTGAAGTTTGCGCGGAGTTTAACAATAAGTGTAATTTGATAAACCCGGAATAAACACTTTCTGTTCAACGCCATTTATCGTCCTCGATTTTCAGACAATAATTACTCACCAAACTTTAGTTTTTTCTAGACATTAAAAATATTACGAAAAAAATATGAAAATAAACATCCATTTGATAAATTCATCTCACTGATGTTATAAACGCGAAAATTTGTTTTGGATGGATAAATAATATATTGTACACAAACCACTGAACAGATTGCGCTGAAATTTTGCATAAATTTAATTAACATACAGGCTACTTTCCCACCCATATTCAGATTCCACTGGGGAGAGAGAATACATAAAGTTACTGTTATTTTCAAAAAGAAAATCTAATCATTTTTATTGACTTGTGTGTTACAGTGTTAATACGGTTGAGGTAAAAAATAATAATACGTTAAACTCGCGAAACAAACTAATGAATAACGTTTGTAGTATTATTATTGGTATAGATGGGTTACCTCGGTGATAGGAATGATCATTTTCTATTATTTCTTGAGGCACGGACAATCAGTACAATTCAATAAAATATTTTCCAATTACCATTTACCTTGACTTAATTTGTTACCAAAAAAAAAAAACATAATATAATATTAAAAAATGAATTAACTAATTATTTAATTTATATAACAATAATTTTATTATAATCATTAATCATTATTATGGTTTTTTTTTTTTTTTGTACTGAGTATTGTTACGAAAACAAAGTAAGATTGGTCAATATGAATAATAACAGTAATGACAGTATGATTAGTATGATAAGGAAACAACAGCAATAGTATAATGGAATCGATGATTGCAGAAACGTCAGGCGCCAAAAATTTTAAAAGTCCTCTTTTCATACGTCGAAAGTCAATAATAAGCGCATTTTAAATTATTTTTACACAGAAATTATTTATAATCAGTATATGATGTTTCGATAAGACGTATTCGTTCTTAAATTAAATCGATTTTAAAAATTATTTACGCAGATGTTATACGATTTTTATCAAACACCAAAAGTTTTAAAAAAATTGTGCAACCATCTATTCGTTGATGGTGTTAGTATTGAATTAGCATTCGTCTTCTGATGAAACCACGAAAGCGCCCCGGTGTTCGTTAATCGGATTTCCGAGGTTTTTACACTGGAAAACGTATAGGTTGTAACTGTTGAAGTTTAAGCGGCGGTATAATATACGGTACATTATTGACCCCGCGCACAATCATCGCGATCACACTGTATGTACAGTATAATAGCAATAATACAATAAACAGACGACAGCGCGTATCCGACTGCGATTTCAAGCACATTTTACACGGCAATCGCAAACCCATTCCCGGTCCCGAACTATTCGTGTGCGCAGTGCAAACAGCACCTAATTCGAATTTTACGAGCGAGAAAATTCGCGTGACGACACCAAACGCATGCGTTCGGATTCACCACACGCCACGTTACATACGTGTACGAGACTTAATACCGCACTATTCGGTAATATTAATATTATTTATTTTTTTCGTCGGAAATCGTGGAAAAAAAACCGAGGGGGAAATCATATATGTATAGGTATAGATATTATTATGATATTGCTGTTATACGGGTAGATATGTGACGCGGTTTTTCAACGAACGAAACAATACCAGTCGTGATTACGAAACATACTAAACAATTTGTTTTAAATAGTTGTTTAAAACGTTCACCAATTAAATTAAAATGACTAATATGTTCCGAAGAATGATGATATCCATATAGTACTTATTCATTCTGAGTGTAAACAGTTTCTTCTATTACTTTCGGACAAATTCGTGACATTTTTTTCAATTCTTATTTTACATTTTTTATCGTAATTATCGTGAAATTAAATTTATAATTAACTAGCGTTATGATATTACGTTTAAAAAAAAATGAATGTTCGATATATACAATTATTATAAACATGTTTAAAGAAAAGAAAACTGGTTCGTTTTGCAATAATGTGTTTCTGTGCGCGAGGAGTTCTCATTCGTACCTATATAAAACGTCCGTAAAGTGCAGATTCTGGTTTAAAGATTACCTAAACAAAGAAAAAATTGCCCCCTCCTACATCTTGTCTTTCTCGTGTTATTGTTTTGTTCTTATTCACTGTTATAATTTTTACTTGTTGTGCATAATTTGTATACTGCGGATTTTAATAATTTTCGCTAGCCTAATAACACGATGTCGCGCATTTTTTTTTTTATCAAACGAAATTTCTTTGTATACATTATTAGAAGAAACTGTCCGGATTTCACTGTCGTTTAAAATTTTACTTATTTCAAATATTATAAAAAATAAAAAAATAAAATAAAAAATCTCATCCGTTTATGTTTTAATCTAATATAAAGACCTATAGTTATAGTACATGCTTTAATCAATTTATTTAACATATTCGCGGCGTTCCGTTCATCGTATTTTCCAAAAGACGAATATTATTACAATATAATTAACCTTTAAATTGATTGTTTTTAATCAATGAATGATGTTTACACATTCTTTCTCTGATGTTTTAATCAACCCGCTGCAATGCGCAAAAATCTATATCGTTAATGAATTATTTATCGCATTTTGCCGACATTTATATATGATTAATTGTTATACATGTAATATAATACGCTTTTGTCTTGGACCAAAACAATTTTATTCACACAAAACCAAATGAAAACTAAAAAAACCATCAATATCTAGAAAAGCCTTGAAAAGTATAATAGGTAATAGGCCGACATTTGAATGCATATGCATATTTTGACGTTTTAGGATTTCAGGGCATACTTAGGGATTTTTTGCGTTTTTGGAACATATTTTAAGGACTTCGTACATTTATAATAATATTTCTACTAATATTATAATATAATAAAGGTACTAAAGGTATTTTAGATAAAATATTATTCATTAACGTGCTTCACTTAAATAAGTTATTACGATAATGTCTTCTTTATATGTGCTCTATGCTATCGTACCTACGACTTCGAATTTATCGGAATCATCGTTCGTGCTTTTATACTCGCCTTTATACGATTTTAAATTAATTAGAATTAGAATTTATCATTACTTTTTTTTTTTTCCTGGAGCATATTTTAACTTTTAAGGATTTGTAATTTTTAGTGCAACTGCATACATATTAAATATGTTTTTAATGCATACTCCTGTTGCGCCATATTAATAAGTATTCTGTGAATATTTTTTGTTTTTACAATTTATTATTTTCAACTGAATGACAACCGAAAACCAAAGTCAAAAATAATAAAATTGTTATTAAATTTGTGTTTTCTCAAATACTAAGAAAATCAAAAATGACCTAAACCCAGATCTGAAATCGGAGTAAGATTTTTGGTAGAAAAGTTGTTAGCACATCATAGTAATACCAAAAATAATAAAATATATAGTGCAGAAATGCCCTAAAAACCTTTAAATATGTATGCAAATATATACTAGCAATACTAAAATTTGCCAATAAAATATTTTTAAAAGAAAAAAATAAAAAAAAATAATAATGATGAAAACAAAATTATTAAACAGTTAATACTCGCAAATGAATATATAAATAAATAAATAGATATATGAATAAATAAAAAAAAAATGCATCGCAAAAAAAAAAAATGTGAAAACATAGAAATATCTGACCCAAAAACAATTATCCGGGTTGCATTTTTATATAGGTACGCAACCCTTGAATTGTATTCATGCCGTGTTATCGATGATATAAAATGATGTTCTCTTCTCCATTTCATATTATTGGGGAAAAATGAATTACCGAAGACGAAGCGTACTCAGTCTGTAAACTCAAAACATAATTGTATTAGAGATTCTCTGTACAGCATTTATATTAGTGTTTCGAGTCTATACACATTAAAATCTATTGTAAAGCCAAAATATGGTTATTGATTATTAACTTCCCGAGGGAAACGGTGCTCTATGCGCGAGAACGAGGAAAATTATTTAGTCGAATTAATATTATTTCGCAATTTTCCTGTTTGTGTCCTGGTATTAAACTTCAATATTTTATTACTCGTATTATTTAGTCAATTCATTTTCGTAATATTATTATAATCCGAAATAGGACAACTTATGTGACGTTTCCTGAAATATTACAAACTGCTCGTTAATCAAATTGAAAATAACCTAATATTTCAAATAATACTCTGTAGTTCTTGGTTATTAGGTATCATTAGTACCTTAAATGTTAAAGTACATTTATCAAAGATGAGCCGAGATAACACTTTTACCGATACTACAAATGTGTGCTACTGATATAAAACTAATACATGATGTTTGAAATCAAAAACCCTGAGTTAATATTTAAATAACCCGATGAATTGATAGACAACCATCGATATCTTTTTGATACTTTTTTTATGTTCCAGAAAAATTATGGACATTTTACTCTAGAAACATTGGATATCGGGTTCGGAAAAAAAAAACCGAAAATAATGAACCGATTATTTCCATACATTTTCCAGTTTTTCCTACATTTTTCCCGGTTGTTCCTAATAAAACTATTTACCCGTTACTACTAGTTCCAATATAATACAAAAAGAGTTCCCTTGTTATTTTTTGACGGAAGCAAGATTTCTGGTAGAAGAGTGATATTACAAACAGGGAAAAGGATCGCACACATCGTGGTAGAACCAATACACTCCTCGCTGCGTTCAGAACCTGACATCAATAACGGTCATTATTATAGAAAATATCCTGGAACATTGTTATTAAGCAACGGCACTGCAAACCATTAGCGCGCCTTTGGAAAACAAAACCTACTACTCGGATTCGCGCGACATTGTTGACGAATTGTTGGAATTCGTAAGAAGGATTTCAATAGTTATTAAACGTCAAAATTCGCAGTGCCTATGTGCATGCACGGTACTACGTGTTATAATATTACACGACGAAAACCAAATATGCGCATCCGACGAAATAATTCGAACAGCGGTGATCCGCCGGGGGGAGGAGTGGGGGNGGGGGGGGGGGGGGGGGGGGGGGGGGTGGCGTGGATATTTCCACTCGTGATCTATTCCCTATACACGTTTATAATACGCAAATATATAGACAATAATAACACATTACCTCGGATCGAATTTAGACGTTTATTTGACTGGTTCGAGTAGTGTATGGGGATAATTAATGTAACCACGCGGTCGGTTCATCGTTTATAAATATATGTGTGTTTAAAATAAAATAATTGACTAATGCAAATAAGTCGTATAAATAAACGGTTCGTATTATGCGCGGACGACATTGAAATACGTATGCCGCGATCGTTTGGGTACCCACCTAAAATCAACAAACGAGTACGTACCCTTTTAAATCCGTTCCCCGTTACTGATCTAAGGGCGGGCGAATACTGTGCAATGAATTATCGTTTGGAATAACCTTTTCTGTTTGCATAATATTAAATAACGGCGCGGCGGCGCGACGACTGTTCATAATATAATTGCATAGTGTATAGCTGTCGATGATAAGAGCACCTGATCCAATCGAGTTAATTAATTAACCAATTATTAAAACCCATATAGCAAATTGAATTTCGGTTTCGGTAAACTATATTATACGAGTAAGTAGGTTGCAAACGCTCCATAAAACAAGAAAAATGCCTTAAAAAATTACAATTAAATGCACTTAAATTTTTTTAGAAAAAAGGTTAGAAAATGCTCTAACAATTATTTTAAACGTTGAAAAAATGTTCTTTATTAAGTAAATACATTTATTACACGCAACGGTGCAAATAGTAAAATGGGACTACATTACAACACGATAAATAGCTAATGGTTTCTTTATTGCAGCTAGCATCGTGTTTATCTGGTACAATCGGTAAATCTATACTTAATACATTTTAAAAACCTAAAAATGCACTTAAAATGACAAATAATGCTCCAAAAAAAAAAAAAAAAAGTTCTAAAAATACAAAACGAAAGTTTTATATTTGAATTATTTTATATGAAACGAATAATAATTGTGCTTGGAAAGCATTGCTATAGGAAAAAACACAATTTTCATTATAATCTGTCCCCTAATAATAACTACGTTATAGGAAATAGAGAATAATAACGTATTCAATACTGCACCGTAAATACAAATAACAATACAGCGATTTACTGTAAAAAATATAGGTTACTTCAAATATAATATCGAACAATTTGTAAACATTTACATTGTTTATAATCGTGTAAAACCGTTTATTTACAAACATTTGTCAGTGCAGTATTAGTAAAAAATTGCTTTTAAATACGCCTACGGATTAATCAAAGTAAATAACTAACGAGAATCACAATTTGTATACATGCACAGCGTTTTCGTTAAGTATGTGCCTATATAGAAAATTCAACTTCCAACTCACAGGCCTCCCTCCTCTCTCCGTCTGTTTGTATGTTAGCAAAAATCTCGAGAATTATTTATTTTGACGAAACTTTTTTTGTTCGATTCATAACAAAAATGAAATCTGATACTTTTTACCTGAAAAATAGAGGGGTAAAAGGCTGTGATATAGAAAAATTTTAGCCATAAAATAATCCAAAAACGATGTAATTAAAAACCTAAACAAATAGTAAAAAATGTAAGAAAACTTTAGCGACCGTAACTATTTTATATTAATTATGAAAAAATTGAAATGTAATCAGTAACAATTCGGCCGAGGCATATTCGACTCTAGTAACAGCAGAGCTCGACTATTCACGAGCGTTTATTTTCAACGGCCTTTGAAGAGTAGTCATACTATACGCAACATGGCGATGTTCGGTTTAGTGCATTTAATAACATTAGAAAAATGATCATTGAATGGTATTTCGAGGGTCACAACAAAATTAATTAACCGTCTCTGTTTTCGACGACGCTGCAAACGATTCCCGAATGGGCGAGGCAATTCCCGGCCTCAGTATTCGGATATCCGAATACTACGATAACGGAGAGTTGACTTTTTATTTATTAATATATTTTATAAAATACTGATGATGTGTCATCGCCGTGTCGTGTCGGACATAGATGATTTAAACGACACCGGATCGCGGTCGTTGCGTATCGGTACTCCGGCCAACCGTCGTTATTATATTATTATTGTTATCATACAGTAATAATATGTGAAACGTGCGTTTTATTGCAAAACAACAATATAGAGTGTAGGATAATATCAATGCGTGTATTTTAACGTGTGCGATTCGGAAAGCGACGATTTCCGGGGGCTCGGTCCGGTCTCAAGGTCGTGCGAAAAATGTAATCATAATTTTACCATCAAGCGTTTTGACATTAGTTCGGTGTATTAGAGACGAACGAAACGATAGAGCGCGTTTCCGGATCGTCGACGGGTTCGACGGCACGTTATTGAAGCAATAAAAAAAAACACCAAAAAAAAAAAAATGTCCGTATAAGAAAATAACACGGCGTTCGAACAAACAGAATCGGTAAAAATATTACGGGAAAAGGTCAAACGCGAGACGTATGGACGTCGACGTGACCGTGTCGAATTATTCGGCCGCCGACGATAAATTCGAGAGAATTAATACGAAAAACCGCCTGGCCAGACCACACCGACTCGACACGATAACAACAAAACATTAATAATCGTTTATATAGCGGACCGTGTTTATAGCTTGCGAATCTGCAATCGTTTCCGAATCGTCGGCGTTATTATCATTTCCCGTAGTCTTCGTACAATAATATTGCAACATCTCCGACGGTTCTTTTCCGTCTGAAGTCCGATACGAGAAAAATCGTTTGAACACGGCTGAACCCGTCGGAATCCCGGGACCATTCGATTTTCAGAGTACCGGTATACAGGAATCATGACGCGTGGTTTGCCGTTCGTCGCGATAACTTTTCTGCTCTTGTCGTACGGTATGTGAAACCGGATATTTTTTTTAAAAAAACGAGACCAATTCAATAAATTTCAATGTTATAAATGTTTGGGGCTTCCGGAGCTATTAAATTGGCTCCCAAATTCAGGTAATCGACGTTTTTACACGCATCGAATCGGCACCCAAGATTTATGTATTGAGTTGGCTCCCTCAACATTTATTTTATAAATCCATTGGTTATTCCTGAAAATTGTTTCAAAAAATAATTTAATTACACATTAAAATAATTTAAAATACAAATATTACATTTTATTGATCATAAAAACTGTTAACATTTAGTACATTTGAATTTTTTTTAATACATTTTGGAGAGGTTTATGATAGGTAAGTTTAAAATGATTTACTATTAAAATTAATTCTCCCTAATTAATTTTCACTGCTCGTTTTTTCAACCTAATTAATATTATACATTAATACAGAGGTACGAATTGCGACAAATTTCGACGAACTGCAACGAATCTCGATGAGCGTTTAACGATATCAGTGAAATTAGTAGTTAAATTGTACAATTACGATAGTTTATGACTGTATAATGCGTTATCGGATTAAAGACCATATAACTCCCAGCAGTTATTTAGCACTGTACCACTAAAAATATTAAATTCTCGTACTTTATATTTGTAGAACCACTCGGTCGAAATTATATTGGGAGCAAATCCAATGGTCACCAATTTATACGTATAATTGTCAACATAACTAACAATGTTACAGACTTTACTCTAGCCCGGTCTACGTTCGTCACGTACCGAAAAAAGCAGTCCTGTGCCGTAACCGCCGTTACTGCTGACAAAGGTATAGCGTAAAAAAAATATAATTATTTATTTGTACAGATTTTACAGTTAAATGACGGCCTAAGCGCGGCTAATTTCATAAAAACAAATAGCGTTTTGAACTTGGAGTACATTGCGAACACATGAGTAACGAAAAAAGTATAACAATAAATGAACCGAAATCCTATACTAGGGGTGTTTGTAGGGACTCTAAATGCTCTATCAAATATTCGGAGGCGTTACGGTTGATTTTGGTGGGCTTAACTTCCCCAGTCTACCTCCTCCCCTTCTAATTATTTGCGCATATTCTCACTTGCAATTTTATAATTTTATAAAATCACGAATACAATTATTTTCACTCAGAAGTGGCCGTGCCAAGTGTCTTCGAATGTTATTGCGCTATTAGAAAATGCCGTGAGCAATACAAGGATCGACAACGACATCGTCGTCACGAAGCTATTTTCAAGTTACAAAAGAACTGTGAGTACTTACACAATAATAATAATAATGTAAAATGTTCGGTTTCCATTGTTCCATGGTATATGGGACATTTTTTTCTGGTGGGAATATTAAACACAACAACATAACAACAAATTATAATATTCTAAAAAATATAGAGATCGTGGTGGAACCGTAATGTTTTTGATTATTGTGGAACAATAAGCAACAAATCTGTGCGACTTAGAAATCAAAAGTAGGTAGTAGTTTCGCACTAAAAAAGGGATGACAAAAAAAAAGTAATGTAGAAGCAACTTATTTTTAAATGTCTTAATTAACAATTGCGAAAAAAGTTAATACTTTTCGAATTAATGCGTGGCTTACGTTAATATGTTGATCGCTCTGTATAATGACATTTTATTTAGCTTTTCTTTTCTTTAAAACACTCGACTGAAATTCCGTTCGAACATATTTGCTCGTCGTTAAAATAATAATATAGCTAATATAAATCCGTCTGGCGACGAAATCGAGTAAGTTTATACCCTGTCCAAGCAATCCAGCACAGCGTTATCCCGTAACCGTGACAACAGTATTAATAATAAATAAATAACAACCATGTAACCTATGGGAACCGGAAATGAAAAAAAAATATTTTCGTACAATAAGAACAGAAGTCATGTGCGAGTCTTTCTTTAGGCATTGAATTTTGTAGAGAAAGTGTATGTGCCCAGTCTTTGGAAAATTATGAATCCAAGGGTAACCAAGGTGTATATTTAACCATGACTGCGCCTATAGATCTGCGTGGGCAGACGGATAGGTGGACATTCAAAATCCTGTACATAAAAAGCCAGACTCGTCTGTCTATAACGCTTTTTATTATATACTTAGATCGTAAATTGAGGCGTTTAAGATTAAATCGAATTTTAAACACAAATAACAACATATAGATATGAGGATGTTTTCGAAGGCAGTAAAATGGTTTTCTATTTTCATAAATACAAAAATGTACGACCATGTTAGTGTTTACATTTTTTTAGAAAGCTATAACTAAACTGTATTCTGGTATGACCTCTTCTTAATCAACAAACTGTAGATGTGCCTACGTGTTAACAATAATTTATTCTTTGAATTACAACTGCAATACAACTTTGTGTTAAATTGCATCAATTTACTTAAATTGTTAATAATCAACTAAATGAATATCAAGAGTTTATTCAGTTGTTGCAATCAGTTAACTCTTATCAGATTAATGCGAATGACGTACAGTAAATTAGTGTCAAATGATCACTGAGTATATTTTACATTTGAGTACATTTAAGCCAGTGTACAATTTTGGTACGTAATAATGATTGTTTCAATGTTAATAGTGAAAAAAATAAAATATGGCCAAAACGCGTGTGGTTTCATGGAAATCCGTATGTAAAACAGTTTCCATCATAAATATTTGCAGCATTTGAATTTAACATTAACCATTGTAAACGTTTCAATGACCCGTTATAACCCACGGGGCATAAAAACAGTCCCGTAAATGTAATTGATACGAATATAGATTATATTTAAAAACTTTGAGTATGCACACAAAAGAGAATTTAAGAAGGTAACACGTACACAGTACACCTACAATGCGCTTAGCGCAGTTTTTCGGAAGTTGATATCACGTTAACGTCGCGATTAGATTACAGTGCCGAAACATACGCGGAAACGGAAACGGTTTTGGTTTATTGGCACCGACGGGCGGTTGCATCAGAGTAAAACGTCGTCTCACGGTTCAATTATAGACCAAATCCGTCAATAATATTACAGTTAGTAGTTTCCCGGTTGAATATTCTCGCTCGTGTACGTAATCCACGCGCTGAGATTTGACAGGTCTCACGCACGTCTGCATAACGTGGCCGTGTTCGTAAATCACTGTGGCCACGGTCAAACCTACAGGTGCGACATCGGCGGACATCATCTCGCGAACGTAAGTCTAAAATGGTGTGAAATATGCTCGCGTCTCAGCACCCACTCTGATTGCTATTATCAATCTGGTAAAATAAATTAACGGATTTTCGAAAAGTCTAATATTTTAAAACTATTTGAATACTCGATTTTTTTTTTTCGCCGAGATTATTGCAACCTGCTATATCCGTTATAACAGGAGATAGATGTTGCCTAATGTACATTGATGTAATTCGAATATATATGTGCCTATGCTTTTGTATCTGATTTTATACTATCGGACACTGCGCCCCCCCCCTTCCCCCAAACGCAATCAATGTAATATAATCATTACTCGGGTTTTTATTCTATTTAATTCCACCTCTATAATATTATTTCCAAAGCACACATTTTAGGCGGTTGGGGTAATCGAAATACTATTATCAAAATTACGGAGTGATTTTTTTTTTGGTCATGAACCAATTTTCTCGGAAAATTTTTAAGTGAATTTGATTTCTGTTCTTTTTTTTTTTTTTTTAACTATTGTGGCTTTATTTTAAAACTATTTTGATTTTTTTAATCCTACTACCTGTATACCTTAAAATAAGTAACCACTTTTGTTTTTTAAATAAGAACCCCCCCCCCTTTTTTTTTGAACACAGATTCAAATATAAAGTATATTTGTCTAGAAATGTTGATATGTATAACACTAATATCAGATTTACCATTTATGATAACAGTTTAAACTATAGACCGAAGGAGTAGGGAAGGGTAAAAAATTGCACACAACTGTTTTTCAATGATAAATTGAACGAACGGTGTAAAATTATATTAGTTGCATAGCACGCTGGCAGACACGGCGGCGGCGAGCGCAAAAACGAACCTATAATATGATATACTTAACGTTGTGTCTTGCGTAGAGAAATCTGAGACGCCGTATATTAGAAAATATATAATAACTATTATCCACCGGTCTTTGAACGATCTGATGGTTATGGTCGTAACACGCTTAGGTAAATCTACCCAAAATTCAACAATGTTATGTACATTATATTTCTTGACACGGAAGTTCGAAAATCGAACTTATACCGGTTGGTTTAAACCATTGACGCAACCAGGGTTTCTCAA
This sequence comes from Cinara cedri, assembly GCA_902439185.1. Lineage (NCBI taxonomy): Eukaryota > Metazoa > Arthropoda > Insecta > Hemiptera > Aphididae > Cinara > Cinara cedri. The sequence goes on from CABPRJ010001895.1 coordinate 217,341, forward strand.
CGAAAAAAGTAATAAAAATCAAAATTACACGTGTATTTCCTCCGTTACATTTAAAAATACTATACTTACTAAGTCAATAAAATATAAAAATAAACCGCGTACACGATAATAGTATAACATAAAAATGAAACGGCTGTAACAAAAAAAAAAAAAAAAAAAAATACTGCCAATATAGGTGCTATACAATTCCCGTAAGTTCCCCTCCTCGCTACGTTACCGCGGTTCAAACCTAATACTATGACCGGCCAAAATTATTAACATTTTCCTTTGGTTTTATGTTCACATGCTTTATTTCAACGGAAAAAATGTACACGAATTGTTAAAATATTGCGTTCCAGATTTCCAGATAGCGTTCCTCGACGGAGGCTTCTTGCCTCGTTGCGATATAAAAAACGAAATTGTAATTTTTATTTTATTTTTTTCATATTTCAGTTTGTCAACAATTTTTCGACCTGATCAAAATACGATTGGGCGTCAAGGAATGTAATTTAGACAAACCGTGCAACGAATGAAAATTCGCGTACAAGTGATTTTATTGTGACACCGTTATAATATTTACAAATTCTACCCGAACTTGTCTTGTTTTTATTTGAGTGTACCAACTAATCATTACCAGACAAATGTAACGTATTCTCGCAGCTGCGGCGCGGGCTAAAAATAAAAACGTGCCGACACTTAACACCGGCGGTTCTCATACCGTGGTACGCGCAAGATCATGTGATAATAGTTTTAAAAATCGATACATGCACAACTGTTATGTGCAAATAACTGTAACGAATGGGATATTATTTTAAATTTTGTGCGAAATTGAATACTAAAAATTATAATACACGACACCCAATACTCCGCGATATTATTAACCGCCGTATTCGTATGTTTTATAAAAATAATATTAATACGTTCAACGTTGCTCGACGAAAACCCTATTGGTCGCCTTTAGTCGCGCCTTATGGATACCGGTTTTTAATTAATAATATTATAGACCATTGTGGTTGCCTACGTCGGGATAAAACGTGCGAGATCTGACAATTTAATATTGTAATGAAACAATGATAATATGATAATATGCGAAAATGTAATACGTACCTAATGAAAAATTGAAATTCGTCAATTGTTATTACGTACAAAACTATTCCGTAATGATTGATGATCGCCTTAGCTACAGTTGTATCAACTGTTTTGCATAAATTATTAGGTGCACAAACGCAGATATCTGTAAGGGAACATATAGGCAACCACTATGTTTTTATGCGCGCAAGTGTCGTACCTTTTGGGCGTGTGAATTTCCCGTATATCATTTTGTAGTATTCGGTGAAATAATATTTTAAAATGTAAATTATTACTTACTGGGTGTCTCGCACGACATTGACTGTTTACGTATCTTTACTTGTACTTATTTCGTTATTACCGAGTACTCGAATTAACACGGGCAAGTAGCTACATTGAGCAAGAAACAGCAAATATCCATCTGAAACGATACGATGCGGAAACCTAAACGCGTTTGTAAAATTGCATCTTTATCATTCCCTATAAATATATAGTGTGACACTCTACATACGGGCGTGTTCCCTTTTAAAAATATATCTTTTCCGGTATATCTGGCGTTTGAATATATTTTTATAGCCATTTTTTCCCGGCGACTTTTCTTTTTACCGTCTTTATATAATCTATTCCTAAAATATTTTTTGATTAATGTATCGGTGATATAGATTATAGATAAATTATACGGAGTGTCTCGCAAAGATTTACCCATCATCATGTCTCCGGAGATAATAAAGACTCAAATTCTATTTGGTTTTTTAGATTCTGAGTTTAGCGAAGAATGTATTGGTTTTACACAAATGTTTATTTTTTTTTTTTTTTATATACAAAAACTTTTTCTACCAGAAAATTGACTCCAATTATCAATTATAGCACCTTTTCTGTTAGAAAATGTTTTCTGGGTGGTACTTTATAAAGATCATTTTTTGTGATTCTCATTAATATACGAGATAATGAGGAAAACCTGGTTCTTTAGGTTAAAAAAGATTGAAAAATTAAAAAAAAAAGGTTGTCATTGGCAGCCGTTTTCATTATTTTTTTGTTGGGTGGACATATCGTTCAATGCTCTTTAAAATATTTGACGATTTAGCTTTTTAGCACATGCAATTTCTTGTTCTATTCATTTTAATAAAAAACGATCACAAGCGAATTACGGCTTTGCATGTTTTGAAAGGCTGAAATATTTAGGATTTAAAAATAATAAATTTCGTAATTTTTTTTTTCCTGGTTTTTACCATTTATTTATTAAGAAAATCCCTGGGAAAATGGCCGCCTCAAAGTACCGGCCCATTAAAATTTCCTTTCAGAAAAGGTGTTACATTTGAAAATCGGAAAAGAAAAAAAAAGAAATAAATAAATAAACATTGTAAAACCAATACATTTTTCGGTTCGTTTAGCATCTAATATATATTTAAACTGGGGGGGGGGCTCAGAGTTTTGATTATGGCGGATAAATTATTTTGTACCCCCTAGATTTTTATTCAGTCACTTTACTGATACTGAGTACATTTTAACGCGAATTCACATTGAAGTCTTGTAGAAGGAATGCGAAAAGTAATATTAATGAATGACGAGGACAAGTTCTTACGGCAGTTGCGTCGAACTAGCATTACATTGGACACAATATAATGGGATCGAATTTTACAGGTATTAAATTTCAATAGCTTCTCCGAGAGTACTTTTCAAATCGAGTGTCTCTACGTGAATGATATGCGCGTAGGTAGGTATACGAAAATTATATTCGATAATAATAATATCATTGGAATAAAAACAAAAAATGTTTTTACGAATTTAAAATTTTATAATTTTATTATACGTTAAGTCATAACTGGGTAATTTTCGGTTCGTGAGTAACATCAATAACATTCTATGTACAGTGGAGTGTACATAAACAAAACATATCCCTCTATTATTAAACTGTGAACGCTGGTAAATCGTTACAAACTAATAATTAATAAATAATTATCGACAGACAATCAGTTCACTGACTGGAACTTAAACTTGTACAATGTTGTACAGAACCGTCTAGAATTTCGGCCGATAATAGTATCGCCATTTGTATTGTTATTATTAATTTCTATCCGAGTGAACGAAAGAAACCAGAAATTATTAATAACAATACAAATGGCAATACTGTTAATATAGGTGAGAATTCGAGAAGGTTTTAGAGTGAAGGATAATTAATTTAGTTCACATACTGAATGAAACGATAAATCGTTTTAATCAAAAAACTATATTAAACGAAGCTCAGTAAACGGTAAACTAGTGTATTTCGGTAAATTAGCAGTTCGATAACTATTATAGCCCGCAATCGTATTTTTTCCCTTGTACTCAATATAACAGAAATCAAGTAAAGTCATTCGTGTTCGGTTATTTAATTTTTTAGAAACTGTTAAGCATTTAAAAAAAAAAAAATAATAATCATTCAAATAAAATATTACCACGAAATAATCGATTTTCAATAACCGAATAAATGTTATCAAGGGAAAAAAACCTATATCCGATGGACTGTTAAATATTTTGAAATACTTTTCAAATAAAATACCACCGAATGGAAAATTATTATCTTTTCAGATACCCATAGCGTATGAAAAAAATTAGACCATCTTTACAAACCGATAAAGTGTTTTCGGCAAAAAGTATACGTAATGTCTTAGTCAAAGTATAATAATCTCTTCGCATAAACTCATAACGTGAATAAACTAGGCGTCAATATTATCGAATGAATCCGTGCAATGTGAAACATATTGTGCGTGTGTTTCGGGTTTTGAAAAACGAGTTAGAAAAAAACTGTCGACAATAGTTTAAATGCCGTCGATAGTTGTTCGGACGTATTATCGAATATTTTTCGATTTACTATATTTTATCCGCGACTGAATACTTTTATCCGGGAAAACTTCTCTAATATTGTACGCAGTGTAAACTATTGAATAGTTCGATAGTAACTATTCGGTTATGCCCGTAAACTAGAATAAACCGTCCGTTATCGTGTGCGTAAATAATACATAATTCGATATAATAACACTGTATTGCCGTCATTTTAGGGCTCGGAAATTAAAGGAGTTGCATATTTTTCTGTATACGTTGGAACATTTAAAATGAATACTTCGTTAATTTTAGAGTAAAAGTGCATAGCGCATCGATTTTCAATGATTTTCGCAAATGTTTACGCATATTATGCGTATTTAATAATTGCTGAAAAAAAAAAAAAAAATATCGATTTATCTTCTCGCTTAACCAACGTGTTTTAATTAATATTGTACGTGAAACTCAATAGTATTTAACGTAGTTATATTTTATGGTCATTTCTTAGCGTCTCAGTACACTATTGATTTAACGACAACGACGCGGTTCGCATTTAATCTTTATCGTTTTCGTGCACATTGATAACGGCATTGCCGTGTATGTTTTCGAATAACAGACTTTGAATAGCTTTTCGCGTATTTAACATTTTTTCATGCGCGTTTCGCAAATTTTTTCGCGCGTATTTTGCCGAGCCCCAGTCGTGTCATCGTATCATTTAGATTCGTAAAATACGACATTTAAACACGTAAAATAATACGTCTGTATTTAATCAAATATATTGTATTATAATGCGTGTTGCACGGTTACAGTACAGAGTCTAACCTCCGGGTTTTCACGGGAATGAATCTTCCACCGATATTATCGTCCACCAGTATAATATATGCGCTCATTTACCAGGCGGATAGGCAACAGCGGTGGCCCGCATGAGCGATCCGCTGCACGTTTATTTTGTAAATAGACACCAACCAAAATAAACGGCGGCCGGGCCGTCAAAACGAAATAACGATACCGTCAGAAACTCTAACCCGTGGCTCGGCCGTGTACAGATGAAAAAAATATATTAATACCAATGGATTTGACCGCGTTATCATAATAACATTATCAACTAGATCATGGATAAAAAAACAAAAAAAAAAAACAAATAATAATTGTAAAAACAAATAACAACGCGCACATAATATTACAGTATAATACGGCCCGCGGGAGTTGGGACGAATACGCCCCCGCGCTCGCGTAATTAAACGGCGCTGTTCGCCAGGACAACCGTACAATAAACACAACGTTACAATTATTATCGACGCTTTACGCGCGTCCGTCATGCATAATGCACGTCGCGGCCATCTATTTATTACCGTGTCTGAAATCTCGAAAGTAATAATTAATTCCGCGCAAATCACGATCGACTATATAGGCGCCGGAATATTTTAGATTCGGCGCGGATCGGTTTATCCGTCGTGCGATGCGATCGGCAGTGGCTGCACACGCAGGATTTTTTTTCGGGGCGGTCGGGTGTGAGGCGGCGGAAGGGTATTGTGTTTATAATCATTTTTTAGAGAGGAGATAGCACACATCGCCAGTACTATCACTGTTATTACTGAACAAATTACACTCGACGAAGTTAAATTTCATTTGATTCTGTATATTGCAGTACAAAGAATTATGCTGTTGAACATAAAATTTAATTTAAAAAAATGCAGTGAAGAAAGACGTTTCGGAGGGGGGATTTCGACCCCCGACCACGTCTGTGCACGCCACTGGATGTGTTTATTTTTAAAATTTTAATTAATTTTTTTTTCTCTATCCGTAAACAAATGTTCGAACTGAAAACTCGCTCCGATCGGAAACCGAAGAGAGGTCTTTTTCATTGCATTTTCGATCTACTGCGTTACTGCATTAGACAGGCCTTTTTTTGATCCTCTAACAAGTATTCAAAAAAATCGACAAAAACCAGAAAACGACTTTTTTGAAAACTGATAAATTTACGGCGGCGTTACGTTTTCGTTGTTCAAAACAGTTTCACTTTATGTATTTATCGGAAATATTAATCTAGTAGAAAAATGATAATTTTTTTTTTTTGCATTTTTAGATTAAAAAATAAGTAAGTTTTTAATTTTCCTTGTGGTTTTTGTTGACAAATAACCATAATCGAAAAAAAAAAACGTAAAAAGAACGAGAAAGTTTCTAAAGTAATGGTATTTTCAATTTTTTAATTGAAATTCAATTAAATATATTCATTTAGAGACCTGGAACTTTTACAAAAAACTTACGTTTGACTTCTCTAGAAATGTTTAAGCTATTAGTTGTAGGCAATTTACGTTTGCAAGTTTCTTACGTAGTTTTTATTTGGTAGGTCCAATGGATAAAACACGATCGCGTCATAGATAACAAATATATGGATAGACTATCCATAGCTTATCAGTATTTCAAGAGAGACGGTTATAGTAACGTACAGTTTCATAATGTGAGACGTTTTATCTATATAGTGATGACTGATGAATGATAAATTACATCTGTTTACTGTCCCTCCACCTAACTTACAATTGTTATAGAAGTGACCTATCGATTTCTTTATTATCTGTGGATCACGTTCTTTCGTTAAAGGTGATACCTTTTAAGCTACGCGATTGCATACGTCACGACCTTACCTGATTTTTTATTACACGATTGCGTACGAGGTTTTAATCGTTGTTGCAAATTTTCATACCAGTTGGTATACAGATATATCCCTTGAATATCTCTGGAGATAATAAAGATAATCAAATTCTATTTTTTTTTTTTTTTTTTTTTTTTTTTTACTCACAGGGAAGAGGACTACAAATAATTATATTTGAATTAATGTTTTTTATTATTAAAATAATAATATAAAAAATTATTTAGTAATGTAAAAAATACAGAATTTGATTATATTTACTATCTCCGGAAATATTCAAGGGGTATATCTTCGTGGAACAGCCTGTATAGTATACACCAGGCTTTCTCGACCTTTCTACTACCACGACCCCTTGAATGAATATTTAATTTTTAGCGGCCTTTAAGTAGATATTTTATGCACGGAAATTAACCCCGTGTGACCCCCTTCCCATTTCGAGTTCTGAATTAAACCCGTATTAAACATCTGATTTCCCGTCTGCTCGTTGACCCGTTCACGAAACGTGTGAAACTTTTTCCGAAACGAGACGAGGAGTCAGTTATTGAGAAACCGGACAACCAAGCTGTTCTATTTTAACATTAGTGGACAATTGATTGCGATCAATCAACAACTAACTAGAAATAAAGACAGAGCAGTATAATTATTTTACAATCAATTGACAAGTGGTTTTAGTATTAGACGTAGTATACTAAATTTCTTTTGGTACAAATTTCGTTTACGGCACTCGGTAGCCTTTATGTAATGTCATCCACCAAACGCATCCACGTACCTGGCGATTTCGTCATTGTCCGTCGTGCGTTGTTCAGTGGACGCCTGGAGATCACCGGGGGTAAAGAAGGGTCGGGTTTTATTTGAAAAGCGTTTTGCACGTGTGACGCGACGTGGCTAACGTGATTGGCGTACCGAATGTGGCCGAATTCGGGACCCGTACGATGGCCGTCGAAAGCCGGACGAATAACAGCGCTATCTTACGGTATAGGCGAACGGCGGCCGTCACCGTGCGGTTGCCGCGCTCTAGTAGAGGTTCTCAGTTGAACATCACTAGGTAGTGCAACAATACGACAGCGTTGATCGTAGATTTTAGAACTTGGGATCTTAAGTAGATATTGAGTGCAGTGGCGTATATAGAAATTAATTTAGGGGGGAAAGCTTTTGGGTTTTAGTTAATACGTAGATTAAATAAATTCATAAATACGCATGTGGGCTATACCAACCATAAATTTCGGGGGGAGGGGGTTTGAACCCCCCAAAACTTCCCCTATATACGTTACTGGTTGAGTGTCTAATTAGTTAAAATTAATTGACTTATTACAAATATAATATTAAACGACAATACGGGACATTTGATAATGTAAAATCTGGTGACTGATTTTAACAATTCCCCGAGATTGCTATTTAAATTGCCCAATTTTACTCCTTAAGTTAATTGTTATAAAATCTCAGAAAGAATTCAGAATTCAGGGAAAAGCCAACAATTGACTACCTTGCATAGCCTTCCGTCATCTATTTTCAAGCGTTTCTACAACACTTGATAAGTTTTCTTTTTGAAAAGTTATTTATAGACAGAAAAAAAAACACACATCATAATAGAACTAATGGATCTTTCTCTCCACTTTGAATCTAAAAATAAAAAAAAATAAAAAAAACGGAAACAATTTTTCAAACATTTTTAAAAAAGTGATCATAGCCACCAATTAGATATATTTTCGTTTCAAAAAAGACTCGAAGATCGGATCGACATTTTTGGTAAAAAAAAGTTGTTCGAGGCCAGGAAAAAAACACACGCACATTATGGTAAAACCAATAACGCGTCCTTTGCTACGTTAGGAATCTGAAAAAGGAATAGTTATTATTAAAATTGTATTATTACGAAACCCATTTCTATAAGGATCATGACGAGTATCTGTACAGTATTCAATACTCGTCGCGTCGTGCGCGTGGCAGATGAGTGGCACGGGTTCTCTTGTACGCGTGTCCTGATTTAACGTCGACGATTCTGACATCTGTCCGCGTGTTATAACAATAATAATGTCAGGTATTGTCCGCCGAGAAATGTCTCGTTTAAATACGCGAGATCGCTGAAGTACGTAGGTCACATATCTGTTGTAGAAAAAAAAAACCGTATCACAACGCGGTCCCGTTATCAACAGTGATTATAATACCCGCCTAATCCGTGTTATCAATAAATTATTATTGTCGTTCGATCAATTCGGTGTTTCGTTCGGCGAATCAATACGAACACGTTCAGCGTTCGTTGAGACGACGCGCTCCGGTCGGTACTCAAAAGCGAAGAAAGAAAGACGAACGAAACAATAAATCCGCGAGGCGGACGCAGTTTGATACGGCCGACCGAAATTGATTTCCTATTATTTATAATAATATATCATTGCTGTTGTTACGGTGTTGTTATCGTACCTCTGGCCCATTCGTGTGCGGCGTGCGATTAGACGTGGGTATACGTGGGTAACGGTAGTTGTCTTTCGGTATTTGATCGCGGCCGACTGCAACCACGAGACGGGCCGCGTCTGTAAATCAAACGCGTGTATTTTGTCTCGTTCAATCGCGCGGGCACTGCCGACTAACTGCGGCCGAACGACGACGAACGATTTTGTTTGAACGGAAAATAGAGAGGAAAAAAAAAAAAATTCAAACGGTTCGAAATCTATATATTGTATTCGGACTTTGCGGTCTGTTTGACGGCGGCGGAGTTTCAATAGGTTTGGGTCACGGGCCGTCAAAAGGTCGAGCGCGAACGGTTTTGACGTCGATTTCCCTTTGTTAGAATCTTGCGTATTTAAATTGTAACGATATGTATTTAGAGTCTTGATAAAATGTAAAAACATTATTATAACTATACATTTCAGTTCTAAAAACAGCTATTACGGGTAATTAATAATATTATACATTTTTTTTTTTTTTTTTGTCTTATAACAGTCGATTCTCAAAGGTAAACCGTCGCATTCATAGTGGATGCCTACCGAAAAAAATTTGGCCGTCCCTGGTTGACGTAATACGTAGCTGTAAGTAAGTAAATGTGTATACAGTGCGATGTGTTCTCGCGTTTGCTAACGTCAGGCTAGATTCAATAAAACGGCCGTACACCGGTTCGGACGACCCGAAATGTGATCTGTTCGAGCGAATAGTTGTACCGTTATATCGTATAGTTGCACGGTAATAGTGTAACAGTATAGTAATTGTGATAGTCGTGTACCGTTTGGGTGGATATAAGTACAAAAACGTAAGTAAGTTAATTTATATAATGTATATCAATGTGCATTGAACTTTACTACGTGTAACCTAACCAGTAACACTGTGTCACCCGGTCAACGATAAACCATTGCTTACGAAAAAACGATTCTGAGCGGAGTTCAGTTGACAGTGACGCTTTGTCAACAATTTATATGTCATTTTATAGTAAAATAATCTAATAGGCTCTATATTTTTTCTTCAAAAATACTTGTTTAATTTTGTACCGATTTTATCAGTTTTCCTACGTTTTTCCCGGTTTTTCACATTTGCTGGGAAAACTCTTAGGAAAATCAAAAAAATGACTTTTCTAAAGTACCTCCCTACTCCGATTTCCTTTCAAAAAAGATGCTATAATTAAAAATCCGAGCAAGTATTCTGGTGAAAAAGTTGCGCAAAGATAAAAAAAAAATAAACATCTTTGTAAAACTTTAAGCTTTCTTGCTCCACTCAGAATCTAAAAGCTTTCTTTAGATAATGGGGACGGGTACAGCCACTATTTTAGGTGAGAAGTTGGGAAGGTAGTAAAGGGGAAATTTAATGTTTATCCGTGAGCAACGATAAACTAGTGCTAACAAAAAAAACGATTCCGAGGGGAGTTCGGTTGATAGTATTACTTTGTCAACAATATATTAAATATATAATATTTACTAAAATAATTACATATGCATTAAATATTTTCCTTAATAATATTTGTTTAATATTGTACCTATTTTCTCGTTTTCCCTACGTTTTTCCCCGTTTTTCTAATGTTTTTTCTCGGCTTTTCCCATTTATTGGAAAAATTCACGAAAAAATCAAAAAATGACCTTCTTCAGGTATCTCCCCGGTCAGATTTTCTTTCAGAAAGTGCTATAATTGTAAATCGGAGCAAAATTGCTGATGGAAATTTCGTATTCTGTATCAAAAAAAAAAAAATGTAAAACCAATACACTTCTTGCACCATTCAGAATCTAACAGGTATTCAGACATGATTTATTTAAAAAAAAAACGCGTAATAGTTATCGGCAATGAAATATACAAGCAAACCTTACATAAGTTAGACAGATTATGTAGCCATAGTATAGGGATTAAACATCTACCGATCGTAGTAAATCATACAAATTTGTATATAATATGGGCGTGTAATATAAGACCATCAGTAGTATGAGTTCTATTGTAGTATTATATTTTGGTACATTTTACGATTTTCTCGAATTTAGAATACATTCTGTTTGACCCATTTACGATATCTTATATTCGAACAAGAGATTTCGATTATTTCCGATTATAATAAGATATTTGTAATATGCACACAGTACCTAGTACTCGCGTAACAGATACTATATTGATAAATCTTAACCGTCCGAATACCGTTATCTGTTTTCGATGAACCGCTTAGAAACATAAACTAGTATGCGTTTCGCTGATGACTTGCTGCGTTATTTGCATAGTATAGCTATAAAACTCGGAGTGAGTTTTAATAAATATCGATAAACTATAAATTAATTCATATTATTAACTACTTTAGAATGTTGTTCATGTTAAATGGCCAGAAATATTCAACTATGGCTTAGAAGTCATATAAAATAGTAAACACAATAAAATTAAATAAACATCATAATAATCCAGTAAGAATCATCTAGAAATTAAAATGGGCGGGGAATGAGGTTTAAAAATCAAAAGTCAATATTCGTTTTATGTAGGTATAAAGAATAGGAGGAAAAAATTCGTAAACGGTGTTAATATATTTAAACTTAATAAACAATTGCATATAATAAGTGAAAAAACGGAAATAAAATTTATTTAAAAAAAATCTTCGGGCAAGATCAAAAAAAAAAAAAACTTTCGCCCACGTGAAAGAAATTGAATTTTGTATACATATACCGTATTATAAAGCATAACATTATCCTATACTGTAATTCACTCTAATATTAAATATAAGAGCACAAATTTGTCCCTGCTGAACGCAAATATTATATGTGTTGCTTGTTTGTAAAACGGAGATTTCACGTCCTTTAAAGTAGTATTATTATTTAAGAAAGTAAAATTATAACTGTCACTGTTTACACACATTTTAAATCAAGTATATTTTAACTGTTTTGACCAGGTTATTTATTTGATAGGTGTCTTAAACATGTACTGGATATCCTACAGTGTTATCCGAATACTAATAATTCTGTAAATATTCATTTTTTTTTTTTCAATTGATTTTTCATTACTATAATGCACTTTTTAGTCCCGGCCTTAATGACTACAAAATCGTGCCTGTAATAGTATTTAATATTGGTAATTAGCCTTTGGAAATATACTGAATGTCTACTAACAACGAAATATGGTTGTTGAAAAAATTACTAGACGGATACAAAGTAACAGAATTATGTGTTTTTTTTTTCAGGTCTTTATTTTATGACAATGACACATGGGTGAACAGTGTTCACTGAACATCCGAGAAGATGCTGAAGTTTTACTATTGTCTCAACCGAACACACAAGTAATATCGAGTTTAAAGTCCCTGCGATAACTAGCATTTTGCAATTTTTAATTTCCAAAGGCCCCTTGCATAATCCATCAAAAAGTGAATTGATTCATATGTTCAAGACATCGATCGAAAATCGACCGGACTATGTAAAGCCTTTTCAGTGCACGCACATGTCTGCGCCCAGTAATATTACAGGACATTACTATACATAAATTCAACTTATTCGACCTATTTATTCTAATCAACAAATAACTGTTTAAAAATCTAGAAATGATACTTTACATGAAAAACTAGATGAATTTTTAAAAAGTTCGTAAAAAATTTCTTCGAATTATTCAACATTCTTGACGTGCCAGAAAAAAATCAACTAGATGGTCAATATTTCTACGACAGTTGTACAATGGAAGTAAAAATTCTCGGTGATAATGAAGAAATTAATGAGAGCTGTAAATATCCGTCGTCTCTATTACAGTGCTTTTTAAGTGTTGAGAATGCACACTAGCTCTCTTTTTCACCAAATTTGACCGATGTAGTTAAATGGAAAAAAATGCACGGTTTAATTAAAGTCCATATCGGTGGTATATTTCATCAAGATGTTGGAAGATTAGTTGCGATGTTTGAACTGTAATTTGTTCGCGGCGAAGACCCTCGAGCAGAAAATACGTGAAAGATCTGCAACATAAATATGATGAAAACTATTGACTCGGTAAGCAACGGATCCGCATTATGGCACACTGTATGAGCCACAGAAAAATAATTTAAAAATAAATGGTATTGATTATAAATAATTATAATAACATGAAATATAGGTTTCAGTAGTTACACTGCATTTACTGGCTAGTAGCTACACTATATTAGAATAATATTTTTTTTTACGCTACCGCAAAGCATTGCCGGTTCCAACCAAATTAATATAAATGTCAAGAATATAATAACTGGTTTTTTTTTTTCATCCGTGTAATCAAATCTACAAAATTAATAAAACTGAATTCAATTCGAATTGCAAAAATAATTCATGCGCGAGCGTCCGTATAATTGAAATAGAAATTTCAAACTTCTGCTCCGATGTGTTGTCGGATCTCCTCTAAATTAAGCGGTGTACTGTACACCTATATGTTTAAAATTTAAATTCTCTGGACGTCAATGATTTGGTGAACATCGGGCTCACACGCACACTCAAAAATACGTTTCGTTTTGATCAGCCGTAGGAAAATCTATACATTTTTATGATAAAAAATAAAAAAATAACAATAATAATAATAAAGTTAGGCATTTTACTGTTTTCTCGTTTGAACGCGAGTTACATATTATTTTATCACTAACGTCTAACATTACATTGTATGTTTGAACTTTAAACTGATTACTAATTAACAGGTTTATTATGGTGGACGTAATACATTAAACAAAAAAATTGTTTAAGCGGTTAATTACCTATATGTAAGGAGTCGTCATTCTCATCGTTAACCAGCAACAATAAATAATACATTTTAATTTTAAAATATTTCACTTTAACAGAGGTTAATACAACAAGAATATTAGTTGTTTAAAAAACTAATGGGATCAATTCCTCTCACCTCCATCTCCTCCGTAATTACTCGCACCGTATTTGATTAATATTATTTTTCACTATTTAGTGTTCATCATAAAATCGACAATGAAATAGATACTAATTTTAGTATTAATCAGCTGATTAATCATCAATGTACATGTACGTGCAACGTAAATAATTATTGTAAAAAAATCGTTTAGCATTAAGGCTGTAATTTATCGCGAATGATAAATTGACTCCGAAACGATAATAATGTATACAATACACAATGTTGGTTTACGGACACTTATAAATAATATTGGATATTTCTATATCGCCGCCGTCGTTTCATTCATGGACACTGCCATGCAACATATCATTTACATTTTACGGTTTCGGAGTAGTTATATAACCTGTCCTATACCGGGGCGTATGAAATCAATATTATAAATTTGATTTACGTAAATGCGGACTATAAAAAAAAAAAAGTATATTTCAAAATATGTAACTCGTAGCTGCAAATAGTACCTAGATATTATGATTAACATAATTTTATTCGTGCAAACTATTTCAAAGCCATATTGAACCTCTTTAAACCACGGGTAACGTAAAATAAAAGGTTCATTTAGGAGTTACAGGTGCACGGACAATATAATATAAGATACCTATTACGATTTAATTATTCTCTTCACGTTATATGTAATATCCGGCGAACCGGATGTTTTGGATCAGGTGCGATTTCGGGTTAATTTTCCCTTTTTGTGTACGAGTGTTTACAGTTTTATTGGAATACACGTATTACACGCCAAGTTATAATTTATATAGGTACCTGTACTACCGCAGCTAACCAAATTTATTCAACACTTCGAAAGATAAAAACACAACGGATCTAATAAAGTTTTCTCGATTTCGTGAAAAGATAATGTTAGAAAGGAATTCTATTAAGAGGACGTCGCATCCAAATAACATATACTGCAGTCTCCGTCTTATACAAACGCACGGGATAGCAACACACTTATTATAGAACATAAATTATTATAGGGTTAAAGTACAAGTATTACAGTTTAAACACAAATTATAACGTTTTAAGAGGAGAATAATTTCGAGAATTGTACGTAGTTTTTTTTCAAAAAAATTGTCATGGAAAAAAGTCATTTTAAAGTCAAGTTTTTATTTATTGTTTTTTTAACAGATTTAATTTTTTTGTCTGACATTTTGTTTAGAAATAGCTACGTGTAGTCCTCGGAAATTGTCTCCTATACGTATGTTTTTATTGTTGTTTTTTAATCTTTAATTTCAACCTAAACGCCACCGCTTACTTTCTTACAGTTACGTAATTTTTCTGTTGCCCATTAGTTAGAGCGAGACAGTAGATGCGGATTTGACGTCCTCTTAACGTGTATCGAAACATTTTTATCTATATTACAATCGTTATTAATGTTATGATATGACCATAAATTTATTGATTTATTGTTAATATAACGGCATTCCGGTTTGGATCGTGTTCGGTTTTAATCCAGTTTTTCATTGAGTAACAACACATCCGTTTACTATTTTCGTTTTAAACATTTAAAACAATAACATTAGGTAACCGTGAACGGTGTTCACTCATAGATGGAGGACGGATCCGGGGAGGGGGCACCCCAGGTATATTATTTATCCGATTTTTTTTTTGAAACTCTATAGATCCTGATATTATTATATTCCAACCACTGATATGTACGATAAAATAATATATCATATTATATTTTAATTGTGTTTGTATTGTTAAAAAATTATTTGGCTCCACTATAGATCTTTACTCTGGATCCGTGTCCGTGCTAGCTGTTATTTAATTTCTGTTTGTATGACGTTATACTACAATAATAATTTATATTATATTGGTAGACAGGACCGTGGATAGAAATCAAGGAACCCAGAGGCAAATTAAATCCTCCTCATGTCAAGTTTAAAAAAACTT
Source organism: Cinara cedri (assembly GCA_902439185.1). NCBI lineage: Eukaryota > Metazoa > Arthropoda > Insecta > Hemiptera > Aphididae > Cinara > Cinara cedri. The sequence goes on from CABPRJ010001895.1 coordinate 233,032, forward strand.
AAAACTAACAAGCGTTGTTTTTTAAAATGTGTATAAAAGAAGATTTAAAATGGATTTATAAGTCATTCAAAAGCCAAAATTACATTATTATTAACATATCGAATATAGTAAAAAGATTTAATTTTTAATATAATATGTATTGATTTTTCATAGTTAAATATTATGAGATTTAACTACAAATGATTTTTATATAATTGTAAAAATTAGGTAAAATAATGGACGTGGATACTTTGGTCAAGCCCGGGCATCATTGAAGGGCCGGACCCTAGGGCTACAGCCCTGACTTTCCCCCCTATTTTGTCGAGTCCGTTGGTAAGTAACCAGAACACAAACGATTATTTTTAAATAAAATAAATGTACAAACCATTATGTATTAGAAGAAAGTATGTAAAACAATAAAAAAATAAGACAGACATACTTCGCACGGTGGATGACCATTTTTGTAAATGAGAAGTTGGGAAGGTAGGACTTATACGTTATATAATTTAGGTATAGTATTTACAATATCAGTATAATAAACACAGTTAATAAATTATTCGTCTCGAATGAAATTATATTATGAGTCATCATTGAATCTATAGGTACTAATTTATAATAAATGTATATAGTTAATTTGTGGTATACTCGTTATCCATAAATGCGGAAATGTGTTTGTTTGTTGGTTTGTCCTGCCACGCCGCAACGGAGCGATCAATGAATGCAATGGAGTCTTTTACGGGGTATTTGGATGGCTGGGAAGTAAAATAGGCTACTTTAAACCAGGACAAATATCTCAATTTATCTCATTCCTAGTTTTTATAAATGTTTAACTTCTAGTGATTTTAGAATAGAGAAATCATTCTTGCACGTTTATTTAGAGCTCAATGATGACTCCCGACCTCTTTCCTAATAATAATAAGTTGTTTCTGAAATATGATCCCTTAGACTTTAATAATATTGAAAATGGCTTTTTTAAGTTACACGGGTGTAAAACTGAATGTCATGTAGAATGTAGATAAGTTACTTTAAGGGGACATAGAATAAGTTTAATTTCAAAGGAAAATAATTTCGTATTTGTATGTTAGCCAATAAGAATAGCTTAAAATATCTGTTACTGTACGTGTTTTAAACGGTTAGGAGTACTTATATTCATGGTTTATCTACATACACATACACCCTGTAAAAAAGGTATTATTAAAGTATACATTAGAAGTTCTCAAACTTTTATTTCCCGTACACTACTAGCTAATAATTTGTTCTGTTTTTTGTAGACCTCCCCTTGATATCATTCACCTTTATTTAAATCTCATACCCCCCCCCAATTTTTTTTTCGATGAAATTGTTCCCATACAGGTCAAAATAAACATCTATGGGTCCCCTTTGAGAACCTCTGGTCAGCATGGATGAAATTATCGGTAGGTTGGGTAAGATAAATAATTAAAATAATGAATAATAATAAATTTTACGAAATTTAGGAAACCATAAACTAATGGGGAAATAAAATAAAAGTAGGTAGGTACACAAACAACTATAGGTTGGAGTTGAAAATAAAAAAAACAAAATTATAATTAAACTCTTATATGCCAGGGTTTTATTAAAGTTTAATGATAATTTTCAATATGTTTCGTAATGTTTTTTATACAGGTTAATCTTGAAAATTGTATAAATATCTATTCCAAGGTTAACCAAATTCTACGTAATGTACCTATAGGTATATTATTAGGTACCTTTCCATAGGTTATATGCAAACCATTTGTGTTTAAATACTTCAAACAAGTATTATTACGATCTAAAATATATTTGTTTAACAATAATAATATATTATTATACTGTAAAAACAACGTTCGAAAACAAATTGTATGCTAAATAAATTAGGAAACGATAAAAACAAATAAACACAAAATAAAAAAAAAAAACACGGATGCATATACTTCACACTGCGAGTGGGGGACCATTATTATTGGTAAGAAGTTAGGAAGGTACTATATAGAGAGACATTTAATTTATACCTGTAAGCAACGATTAAATATTGCTAACGAAAAACGATTCTGAGTGGAGTTTGGTTAATAGTAATACTTTTTCAACAATATGCGTTTTCACAACAGCGATTGTTTTAAAAAGATTAACACGCTAAAAACTTAATTATTAAAAAAATAAAAAATAACAACGGTTGTAAATTACAACCCTATTTTTAATCAAAATAACCAACTTTTTCTGATTATCTCGATTATTAATGAGAATTTCAAAAAATGACATTCTTATGGTAAAAAGGGTCTCGTATCATATTTTGATTGAAGCACGATTTCTAGGAGAAAAATTGAGTATATATTAAATACAAAATAAACATTTTTGTAAAACAAATGCATTTTTCACTTTACTCAGAATCTAAAATACAAATAATTTATTAATAACAAGGTAATCCGCAAAAGGGCCATAAGAGTTGTCGCCAAGAGACGTATACAGTAACCAGCGGTTACCACAGAAACTAGTCGCTTAATTCATTGCTGGATTGTAAGTAATAGATTAAAACTTTATTTGAAGGTTTATGGCACTAAAGCGCCAAAACGTTTTGTTTTTCATACTTTTTCGTTAAATGCTGATACGGGCAAAGTCATGCGGGACAGCTAGTATAATATTATGAGGCTCGTAATTAGTATAAAATCTTAAATATAATTGAATGCATTATTAATACATTTTTAACACATAGACATATGTTTATGTATATACGTATACGTACGCAGTATAGTATTTTGTGAGTGTTTTATATTTGTAAAGTGTTTATAAGTATTTATAAATTATGATAATTAATAACATATAGGTACAAGTCAACACGCAGGTAATAAGGAAACAGTATAATATTTTATTGTACATTTTAGATTATTTACCACTTCTTGTATAGAGTAGGTAAAACAATTGTTTACAATAATATTTAATTTCATATTAAAATCGATATTTCTGTAATAGTATCTCTGTGAAGAATATTTCTGGGTTTTGATGATGGATTTTTATACTGTAAACATACGATCTTTATTTATATTACTTTGTATTACTTTATATTACTTCATCATCGTTAAAGTATAGCTATGTTATTCTGTTATAACTTGGCGCCTATTATTAAAATGTTTATCGTAGTTCACGGTTCGGTTTATATCGATTTATTAATATTTTACGTTGAAAATTAATTTATTTGCAAATTTTTGTATCGGTGCACTTGAATCAATGCCACACGTGTCGACAAGGTCGACGTTACTAGACGTTACAATATTTTTTTTTTATTTTCATAACATTTAACACGAACAATTTGCATACTATAAACATAATTTATTGTTTTGAATTTTCATATTATCGTAGCACGCTGTTCGGGATGTTCTTGACCGCGAATGATATAGCTATCACTGTTATCACGATAATTTGTTATTTTATAGTATACATGGGTAAGTAATAGGATGTCTAGTTATTAGAAAAATGATAAGCCTTTGAAAATATGATTTTGCCAACCTTTTCACAATAAAAAATGTGTGATAGTACTTCAACTGTTTACAAAAAAAGCTTCTTTATTTCATAATTTAATGCCTTACATTTTTACAACATTTCTTATACGCCACTGTCCAATATTATGTATTATACTGTAAATTATAAAGGGGGTACACATTATAAAGGGTGTACTTAAAACTTCGTTCAGAATCTAAAAATAAGTAAACCAAAAAAAAAAAAATAACAATTACTTAGCGTATAGAAATTATTACTGTGAAATACGTAATGCGTAGGTATATTTTGTCGTAAGTGCGTTTACTTGCAAATAGTAATATAATAACTAACGTGACAAAAACTACATTTGTGATTGCAATATAATAACTGCTGTTAATAAATTTCGAATCTCATACCGAGAAGAATAACCTGACCAAACGCGTATTAAACGCGTACTTAAACGGCATTGCTATAAATAAACAATAATGACGGACAACGCCTTCGGAAAATATGTAAGTGGTTTTTTTTTCTTTAATTGATCATAAAATACTGTGTGGTTTTTTTTATTTTTTATTTTACAAACAAATAAATAACGAAAACGAAAACGAAATTCCCTGACGAATATCCAGATGTCAGCTATCAACATTTCATTTATGTTTCACAGAATTTAATGTAACTATATAATATACCTAATTGAGAAAAATATAAACCATAATAATCGAATTGTATGTATATTTTTATCATTTCTGAAATGCATAGATTTATCTTGAAGCAAGGGTATTGATATGTTTATAACGCTTAAAAATGGTTAAAACGTTAGTTTTTATTATTTAAAATTACAAATATTGAGACTACATGAGGACAATCAGAAATTTATTTTTTTTATTTTTACAATAATATTGTGTTATTATTATTGTTATTTTATGTTTTTTTGTACACCTAAATTTATTTTTCAAAACTGAATTATTTGTTTATGGAAACACCTAATTTCGAATTGGTCTATTAATCCAAGCAAATTTAATAAATACAAAATACGTTTCCAAAAAAATCATTTTTAAATGAATTAGCCATATAATTCGATAACAATCTTTTTGTTGTTCGATTTTTCAGACAATTTAAAACGCAAGACTTAAAAATTAAAAAAAATTAATCTAGGTTTTATGTGGAAAAAAATTATAAAAACAAAGAATCCATACATTTTCGTTCAAAATCGTGTCGATCAAGAATGTTAATCATTTTTCATTGTTGATGTTTGATTTTTTTTACACGACTCATCATTATTCAGAACATAAACGATGTCGTTTGATCGAAAAATTACTAAGTTACATGAAAATATGATTGTATACACCCACAGTAGGTACGGAGTAGATGCGTTTTAATAATTGACGCGCTAGAAACGAAAACGGAAAGCTGAAAACATTTTCTACAACACGCTGTTAATTTGTCAAAACACTGTCTTTCGTTTCTTTCAAAACAATTAATAACAGTAACGCAGAGTAGTACAACGGACAACATAACAAAAGCGGTTTCGAGATATTTTCAATGAAAGTATTCAGACAAATTTACTTGTAACCGACTAGCGAGAAGTAACTCGAGAAATTTAAATTAAGATTTTCTGTAGAGTTAGCTGCGTTCGTCTGAGGGACGGTAAAGAAATATAATTACTATTATTAATATTTTGCCCCGTACAAAATATGCAGATGGTGACCGCGTGATGTATCCGTACTTCACGTTCGTTTCGTCCAAAATTTTAAATCCGTATCTTCGCATATTTTTTTTTATAACGGTCTAAGGGTTTAAAAAAAAAGGTCTTTCATCGTTGCCCGATGAAAATGTTATTCACAAAATTTGACAATGCTATCCGAGTTGTATTATCATTATTGCCCATGCATAATATTATATTATTATCCATTACATTACACCTTAATAATAATGATAATAATGTAAAGTTAATACGACTTATATTCCCACCCGAGTAGTCTTTTTTAAAATTCCATTTTACCCACTGGCCGATTGGCCCAATTGGCCCAATTGGCCCACTGTTTGTTATTCTATTGTACAGTGGACCGGTGTATTTATAGGGCCGTCACGGTTTATTTACAAACTATGTTTATTTTAGTTTTCAAGCATTTGAATAAAATGTTTAACAGAGTATATTAATTATCTCCCTCCACGTCAATATAATTTTAAAATAATAATAGTCGATAGACATAAACTTGGCATGATATCAGGATGATACCGGTAGCACTTCCCGACTAAAACCTTAAGTTTTCAAAATACGTTATTTTTTGAGGCTTCTATAGAGGTCGAGCGTAACCCGAGCTAACGATATTGTCGGGCAAATTATTTTATATACAGAGAGCCGAATATTCCACAGTCCACTTCTAGTTTTACTCCTCAACAAAATCGTTGTTAAAATACCGGTAGGTATTATAATAGGTATCTAATAAAAAATTCTAAATTAAAAACTACTTTTTTTGCAGAAAATGTATGTACTTTAACGATACACTTAAAAAAAAAAAACGTATATTTATTAAACGTATGTTTATACTATGTACCGAGATACCTACTATCAAAATAATTGTAAATAAATATTACTCAAAACACGCGATGCTTCCTGCTATTATTCGAACGCATATTTTGACTGATAAACCTTTCGGGTCGATAATATTTTATAAAGTTTATTTACTTGTCTGACCGGTTTTAGTGTTGTAAAATACTTATGTTATCATACAAATATTATGAACGCTAAATATCGTTTGGATGGATGTATCTTAATCGTTGTCACTTCTCACCCAGGTTACCGTAGAATGGATTGTGCTGACATTTTTGCTGAACAAATTACTTTCATGATAAGGATGACAGTATTTGTCTATTTTTTCTTTTGGCACGGGAGCAATGACGGACAAGACCGTTAGTAATAATATAATATATTTTTTCAAAGAACTATACGATCTTGTTATTATCAACAAATAAACTAACATAATATTTTAATAATAAGGAAATTAAAAAATGGACGGACATACTTGGCACCACGATTGAGCAAATGTGTAGTCGAGAAGTTGGGAACGTAGGATGTATAGGGGAATTCTATTTATATCTGTACCCAACGATTAATCATTGCTAACGAAAAATGATTATGAGTGAAGTTCGGTCAATAAATGTTTTCACAACAAAAACGATTGCTTTAAAAAGATTAAAAGATCAAAATATTAAAATCTTCATAATAATAAAAAGTAAATAATAACAGTTGCCAATGACAACTTTTTTTAAAATATTTTTTAACTTAAGTAACCAGTGTTTCTTCGTTAACTCAAATATTAATGAGAATTTCAAAAAATGACCTTTTTAAATACCAATTAGAGCAAGAATACGCCCAAAAAAGTCTCTTGTTATATTTTGATTGGAGTAAGATCTCTAGGAGAAATTTTTTACACGGTATAAATAAAAGAAAAAGTAAAACAGTATCATTGTAAAATTAAAACATTCCTTGCTTCACTCAGAATCTAAAATGTAAATAAAATAATTTTCAACACCCTTTCCCCCACGTTCAATAAGAAGAGCTTATGGAGAAGGGTTGTGCAATGTTGAGTTCACAAATAGTATCGTTTAAATTACAAAATCGATAAAATATGTCTTCAACGTTAAGTTTTACTTGTTTAAAAAGCATATCTTAACCTTAATGTTATACAATCTAAATCTTTAGAATTCTCTAGAAATATAAACTGCAACAGATGAGATAGAACATTCAGTATCAATAAATATTTCTTATACTTAGATACTCGAGTGTTAATATTTTCCTTAAATCTTGCGAGATGTCCCTGTGAAACATTTGATGTACTTGTTATGTGCATATCGACGAGAGAATATTGAAATTTGAGTTAATATATTGAGTTTTATTAATTAGAAAAATATAACTTATTTTATTTAAACAAAAGTTTATTAGTGTTATCAAATTTAATTTATTTAAGTTTATCACTATTTCGTAAATTAATTTAACAAGGTATCTACAAACAAAGTTATAATAATAATTTTTCATAATAATAAAAAAAAAAAAACTAAGTTAAAAGTTAATTTAATTTTTGAGTTTGATTAGCATCAATCAGTTTATTAATTGTAGGTTTAATTTTCGATGAACACAGTATTCAAGTGAACATGGGTTAATCGGGAAGCATATTTGCTTTTACGATATTTTATTAGTGGAAAAGTTTACTCACGTGTTACCAAACACGGGCAATAATTAATTTAGCAAAATATTTTACACAGATATCACATACGTTTAACGAAACGTAGACGCCGTGTACAATGTTTTTATACATAATATCTATTTTTGTTCAATAGTTTTAAGAAAAACTTGTTTTTTCAATAAATTGACTACATGTAACTTGTTATCGTTGAACGCATAAAATCGCTACGGCGGCCGCGTTTTGTCGGCGTGTAGCTCGAATATTTAACTAAATAATTCCTACCTAATTTATTATAATATGTACTATTCGCTATAAAGATGTCTATTTTAATAGCAATCAGACGTCAGTTAAACTGGTGAGGCAACGAGGAATTTCACTTTACATAACCTATTCGAGTTACAGATTATAAGGTAACAAAAACCTAAACGAGATTACGTATCCTCAATAGTAGAAACTCGGGTAAAAAACCGAATACGTAAATATTAAAGTTAAATATTGCATCATTTCTTACACTTTAATGGAAGTTCGTGTTAGGTACTAGGTCGAGAGGATATTTCAGAAGGGAGGAGGAGAGAAATTAGGCAATAACCCCTGGCTAAGCATCTGTTCTAGGTTGTAATTTATTACTTAGATATTACCATGATACTATGTATTTATGGTTCTAACACAGAGTGTACACCGAATATATGGTATGATAATCTAGGTGTGAAAACATCATCTTGTCTCTTTTCTCACACTCAAGTGTCTCTAAAACGGATTTTGGAATAGCTGTTCGGCCGAAAAACTTTTAATTATTTAGATTATTAGTTAACCGATGTACGATACTAAATTTATATTTTTTTTTTTTGTATTACCTAAATTTATATTTTTTTTTGTGTTACCAAAAAAAAGAACAAAATATATGTTTTAGAACATGACAGTTTTTCAGGTTATAGATGTCATTAATTTACTATCAACATTCTATACGAAACATTCACATTGCTCATTATAGGAATCATTTGACGAAAACAATATAATTAAATAATTTATACGAAATACAAATTGTTTTTGTTTAGAAACAATTTTTTAAGATATGAATGTATTATACATGCATAGATTGGGAGAAGGAGAGTAATATGGAATTATATAAAAAAACCCGGACCTGAAAGCGTGTCATTGCAAAAAGTGTGTGGGCACTGAAAAAGTTACATACAAATTATCGGGTAACTCAAATATTTCAGAGGGGTATTCGTACCCCCGAAACCCTTCCTGCGTTCGTCTCTGTAAAAACAATTTTCATCCATCTAATAAAACGTAGGCGGTATAACAATTTAATAATATAATGTAGTTATTCGTTATTGTAGTATTGATAGACGCGGAGAAAGGAAGGTTTTTGCGCCGGGAGGCAACGAATCAAATAACGAACGAAAATCTCGCAGGTATAATAGATATTTTTAAAATATTCACGTTTGGCAATATTATAAATCATCATTGTGAATAGAAAGTTACATTTATTTATTTATTTTTTTGGAATAAATATATACATGTAATATATATATTACTATGTAAAGAATTGTTTATAAACATGATTTACGACTATATCTTACCAGGATCTATTAACTTTTTTATTATATTTCAATCGAAAATAATATTAGTAATTACTATATTGTTATTTATTTACAAACGCTAAGTGAAATTGAACATTTTTGTTTTTTTTTTTTTGTTTTATCCTGTAATCTATTAGTTTTTATTTTTTGCATGTGACCCGCAATGTTTGATTGACGACCCTACACGAATATAATATGTTTAAAAATTCTTCTTCCCGGGTTATGTTTTTTCCGAAAACTACATACATAATGATTTTTTTTTTGTTTTTCTAAATTTGTATTACCCATGCTTTTTAACTAAACGTTAAAATAACGATTCGATAGCCTTTAGGAATAACATTAGACACATACCACAATAATGCCGTATTCGAATCTTTTTAATATCGACTAGTATGCATTTACATTTAATTTAATAATGATTATAATCCTAGTAATATTATAAAATGCTGACGTTTGTTTAGATACTGTACGTTTGTCACCACATCTCACAAAAACTGAACGGATTGAGCTTGAACTTTACGTAGTTGTAATTCTAGACCAGGAAATGCACATAGGCTACTTTTTTATTCCGGTTTTAAGCCCTGATTGTGAAGGGGAGAAGGTGACCTAAGTTTTTTAATATTTTTAATACGAAAATCTAATTATTTTTATTGATATATGGATTACCGTGGTGATAATGATGAAGCAAAAATAAAAAGTTAAAAACAGACGGATATCCTTCACACGTGGGTGCAGACACTGTTGTAGATGGGAAGTTGGGAATTTAAGATACAGACGAGAATTCAATGTTTATCTATAAGCAATGATAAACCATTGCTAACGGAAAAACGATTATGAGAGTTCAGTTGATAGTGTTGCTTTGTCAATAATATATACGTCATATTATGGTAAAGTGTGCGTTTCCGTGACAAAGCTGATTGCCTAAAAAAAATTTTAAAATAATAAAAACTTAATGATAAAAAAAATTAATAAGAAACGGTTACCAATGACAACCGTCTTTTAAACTTTCAATCTTTTTTAACTTAAAGAACCAGGTTTTTCTCATTAACTCCAATATTAATGAAAATTTCAAAAAAATGACCTTTTTAAAGTATTGCCCAAAGAACAATTATTATTAGAAAAAGTGCTATACTTGATAATCTGAGTAAGCTTTCTGATAGAAAAAATGCACATTAAAAAAAAAAAATAACCATCATTGTAAAACCAATACATTCCTCGCTACACTTAGAATATAAAAATAACATCACAAAGATACGCACAGTATTTACCATAGAAACTGGTTTCTTAGTTCATTGTTAGATTGTTAGTGATTATATCGAAACTTAATTTAAAGATAAAGTGCCATTACCGGGAACATATTTTTTCGTTCAATACTGACACCGGATAAGCCGTGCGAGACAGCATAATACTAATGTTAATAACAATTATCATCTTGTTAACCAAATCAATAACCGTAACTACGTACCAGTAAGTATATGGACGGACGGACGGACACAACAGGAATATAAGATGTGTTTACATAATATATAGAAACTTAAAATGGACATTTTTTAGGTTAAATGGGATATTTTCGTGTTTCAACGAGCGTACAACGGAACACTAATTATTAGTTTAATAAAAGAAAGGACATTCATCTTTTAAAACGGGACATTTGGCATCCGGATATATTCATAATATAATGTAAATTATAGTACGTATTTTGGCATTTGTCCAATGCGCAACTCATACTTTCTATTCCAGATAATAATGTAAAAAAAAATAAATATATTAAGTTGCTTTTTTTCATTGCGTAGGTAAATATTGTACGAGTAATATTGTTGGTATTTATGCTGCAAATTTTTTCATGCCTATTAAATATAATGTGTAGCTTTTTGTGATAATAATAATATTATATTATAAAAAAGTTATAGTAGGCACCTACCAGTAGTGTATTTATGATATAGTTATTTTTTTGAGGGGGGGTATAGGGCAAGTATTAACACAATTAAAATGGCCAATTAAAAGTTCAATTATTTTCAGGCCCACTTATATTTTAGAAATTGTGTGAAAACTCCCTGACCCTCCCCCCCAATGGCACCTAAACTATATTTGTATGAAGTAGCAGAATTTAAAATACAAAACCACTACTCACCGGAAAAACAATTTTCTATCTTGTATGTTTATAACCATTCTATTAAACTATCCTAAATCCCAATTACTGGGAACACTTACCCACCCAAAATATGATAAATATTAACTGCTACACTCGATGTATAGTTTGGGTACCACTGCTCCTCCCCTGTAAATCTTCTGCTGAGCAGTAATCTTAGTCATTATTATACCACAATCAGACGCGAAGGAGCTTTGGTATTCCACCAAAATGTCCAAGAAAAAAATTTCCGGGATAAAATTGTTTGAAAAATTAAAAAATTAAACAACAAAGTAAAAATCATACAAAAATAATAATCATCCGTCGACCCACAGGAAAGTACAGTAAAATAATCCTGGAAAAATCAATATTTACGAATACACTGATCGGGGAAAAAACAATTTAAATATATTTTATTCATTTCAGTTTCTACCCGACTTGTTATTAAAAACAGATAACATTATGTCACGGATTTATTGTATTTTATTCATTACTCAATGATTTATAAACGCGTTTAATAACCTAACCGTGTAATAGTGACGAAGCACGGAGGAGCGAAATTAATGAAAAACCTATAGGATTAATTGGATATAAATTATACATCCCTTAACCAGTGGCATGCTCAGGAATTATTTATGGTAGGGGATGTAGCAAATAAGAATCTCGAATAAATTATAAATTCGTGTTCTCTGCCCAAATTGACTGTGGGATTTGGTAATTTAATAGCAAGATCTTAAATAAGGCCAATTTATAATCAATATGTCAAGTTTTTTTTTGTAGATTGGCCGAAATATATGCATTTTGACATTGAAAATCCCCCACTGCGCACGCCATTACTTTTGACGTAGATTATATTTTATTTCCTATTTTTATAATTAATCAATATATTTGGTACACATTTTTTTGTGTTATGTATGCTATATTATATTTTTATGTTATATTTATTTATTTTTTATAATAAAAATTATTTAGTTCACAATAGGTATTAATAAGTATTAAGTAATAAGTATTGCTCAGTGCGCTACACGCAAACAAAATATTCACCTTATTTATAAGAATATTTTATTGTTACGTCATTTCGGTATTAATTTCTCAGTAAAATCGTTTCATTCATGCGTATTTTTATTAATATTAAATATTACATCAATAATAATATTGTAGGTCAATTACCCGGTTAAATGACTCATTGGGTCGATCCCAACACTTTTGTTTTCTCCGGTGAATCGGATGAAAACGAAAAAGACCTATTTAATTTATAGCTTTTTATTAATAGAAAAAAAATATGCAATTTACATAAGCATTTTCAAATTGATAAAATTGCGAGTGATTTTTATTAATAATGAAATTAACGGTATAAATGATTCGAATAAACGATAAACTTATCGATTATCATTTATATTATTGGTATGCTTATAAAAATAATACACTAATTATTTACGATTTGGGTGTATACTGTTATAATGTTGTTGGTGTAGGTATACTTAACTTTTTATAAAATCTGTTTGATATTGCAAAATTTGATATTTTTAATATGGCCAGTACCTGCCCAATTTAAAAACAAAGCTAAACACGATCGCCTGATGTCCACAGGAAAATTGCAAATTTAATTAACCCATTTTATGCGCACGACTGAAGATAACAATATAAAATATCAATTATATCGAAGACAAATGAAGACTGTGGATTTTTATTAAATAATAGAAACTATTTCGTTTAAATTATTTCAATAATATTACCAAAAAAATGCTTTGGTGCTTTAAAAGAATGTATTAGGTACTAGTATGAATTTACAGTTGTAAACATTATCATGTTTTATGGAAAATATTGAGTGTAGCAAATCATTCTGTTATGGCTGCAACAACTGTTTAATGGAGTTTTTCGATATTAAATCGACTAAACAAGTTATTGAAGAATCAAGGAAAAAAATGTATATATTTTAAATGATCTAGTAATTACAACTTCAAGTCCTCTGAAACATTTTTAGTTGTGGTAAGACATATACAGGGTATCTTCCAGTGTTATTCTTATATTTATAATTCTGTTAATATCTATTTGTTTTTTTTTTTTAATCGGTTTTTGTGCGGGGACACATAATATGTAAAGGAACATTACATTTTTATTTTTATCTCTTAATTATTGAATACCAATTATTTTTTATTTATTCACTTTTCAATATTTTCAAAATAACATTATTTAAAAAATATTGTTCTAAAATAGTTAATGTAACAACATTCGTTCACATACGAACAATAGTTTCTCAATAATATCTGTTATAATTTCTAGAAAATTGGCGTGAAAAAAAATATTAATTTGCAATAGAATAACACGTTACGCGATAAGGAATGACAATCAGCACGGTAATTCCTTATCTTCTACTGAATATTAATTGGTTTCACTCTTATTTATTGTAGATTAAAACCATTATGTAAAATAAACACCACATTATAGATTAATGAATTTTAATTGGGTTTTTATTTTGTTTACATAAGATAATATGATATTTTCAACAAGTAATTCAGATCAAAGAATATTTGTTTACATCAAAAAAAAAAAAAAAACATTTTTCGGTTATTTTCATAAATCTTTTTTGGCACTCAACATAGACGGTAGTTAAATGATTCCCGTTGCATACTCGTATAAAATGTTTGAATGCATAAGATATATTACATTTCAATTTTATGAACCCGCCCTAACGTCCTGTAACCTTACTGTGAACTGTGGATGTACCTTTTAACCGGATTAGTTTCCTGCACTGTATCTATAGCACTTATAACTTTAAAAAATAAAAAATACAATAAATATATTCTTTGGATTACGGTCTGATAGTCTAGTAATAACTGTTTTGACGATTAATCGAATGACAAAATCACAAATTCGATATAATAACTCGGAACGTGCAAGTCCGACCGTGTATTTTTTTTACTTTCGATTGCAAAATATGTTATAAGGAAAATAATAATAGTATTATGAAATGAATTCCATGAACCATGATTCATAATCCATAATCCACGTCGACGCCACTAGAAAAATCTCACTTAATTCTTATTACTCACTACGTACTCAACTTATTTAACCGTACTCTTTTAATAAAAAAATAAAAAAATTGTATTTATTTTTCAGACCTCTCTTAACCAGCGGGAAGACTGGAAAAATGGCACAAAGCGTTGAACGGATAATTTAGGATGAAGAGATTGTGTACAAATGTTCATTCGGGTCACACAAATTCACATAATTCACAAACTAATTTTCAGTAAAAGAAGAATGCTTTACACTTAAGGGACCACAGAATATTTTTACAGCTCTCTCGAGTTTTAAGTTTTTTTGAATTTGTCTAAAATTCATTATCGCATAAATTCACAATAATTAATAGCAAAATATCAACGATTTTTCAACTTGGGTGTGGGAAGGGGTGGTGAAATGTACGTGGAATTTCCGATGATATGACAAAATTACAACTTACAATCCACTAATAACGGAAATATAAGAAATTTGTAATCCTTTTTTTTTTCTTAGGAAAATAATTTGTTTTTTAATAACCGGTAACGTAATGGGTGAGTTTGAAAGTTTTAAATACCTTAATATTTTTGTGTAAAAGAACGGTGGCTTTGACAAGGATGTGAAACTTGGGATTAAATGTGATTGGATAAAGTGGATAGAAACGTTAGGTAGATTGGATAGAAACACACACAAAAGTGCGGTGATACTATGCTGTATAGTTTAAAGTATTGGGTATAGACCGATAAATTGAACAGATAATAAGTGTAGCAGAAATAAGAATGCTTAGTTGATTGAGTGGAGTGACGAGAGAAGATAAAATAAGGAATAATTTACTCAGATAAAAGGTAACTTAGGCGTGACTTCGATTGCAAACGAAATGAGGGAAAATAGATTGAAATGGTTTGGGAATGTTAATAAGAGACAGGAATCTGATGCAATAAGAGTTGTAATGGAAATAAACGCAGGGAGAAATAGAGGGAGAGGAAGACCGAAAAATAGGCGGTTTGATGCAATTAAGAATGATATGATGTGAAAACTCCCGGTGTCCGCGAGATGAGGGATCGAGTCGAGTGGAAATTTAGTACGAGAGTGGCCGATGCCAAATAGTTGGGATGGAGGCGATGGAAAAGAAGGAGAAATAATAAATTGTGGTCAAACGAAAAATGCACGAGCACGGTATATCGTATCTCCCATTATATTCGAAGCCGGTCGTAAGTTGGAATATTGAAGCATATCGTTCTCAATGTTTCAACGATACTAACGATAATAATTGTAATATTAAATTATATTAGACAGAACGTCGACGACGACGTAGGTACGCGTGATCGAATCCGTGTGTCATCGTCCACGTCGTTTTTAATTGGCAATTTTTTTTTTTTTTTTTTTTTTTTTTTTTCAAATAACCCTTGGGTCCGCGAATTGTTCTTATCCGTATTATTATTATTATTATTTTTTTTTTCTTCCCTCGATCCGGCCGCCACTAATGAGCCGCTTCGGAATAGAATTTATAATTAATTTCCTAACCTCTGCTGCTGACGATCTCCGCGCTCGCGCTATCACTAATTGGACAGGCCTTCGCCGTCGCCGCCGACACACACACACACACGGTAATTGGGTGGAAATAATTCAACTTTTATAATATATGTTACTATATTTTTATTTTTTTTTTCCGCGTTCGTATATACAACCGCCACAGTACGACGACGACGATGTCCCGTCGAACGGTTGTTAAATAATGGCCTCACGCGGTCGGAGTTATCGGATATCGAAAAAATACGTATCCGATATTTTACGTTCGTATAATATTATGGACGTATAGCGTTTAGTGTGTGTGCGCGTGTATTGAATGAATATTAAAACTGATCGCCGACAGTTACCTTTATATACCTTTATACCCGTGTGTATAGAATCGACAGTGCCACGTCAATATTGTATCATTTTGTTACATTCGAATTTTATTACCGTATTACACCTAATATTACGGCAAATAATCGTTTATCTGCGAATATATATAATTAGGGCAAGTATATAGCGAAAAGAAACACAAATAAACGATTCACGACGTTAATTAATTTTAGATTGCAGTTTTCAAGGAAACATATTTTTAAGAAGACGTTATACCTGTATGTGTTGTCTCAATTCAACGAACGGGCAACATAATAAAATCTACCTTACGCGCACTGCGTAGAACTCGTTAATTTCGATTTCAGAATAAAGATACCTAGTGTACAATTAAAACAGGACAATATTCCGGGAAAAAAAATTATTCATTTTTTTTGAAATATTACAATCGTTTAAAAACGATGAATTAGTATTTATTTCTAAACAATGTAGTGATAGTTTTATTCGGAATAACAGGAAAAACGCATTGTTTTACCTTCCGGAATATTGTCCACTTCTACAAGCATAATATTTATTCAAATATATTGCGTATATTAAAATATATAGATAGTTTTCGTGCAGACAATTATTATAAGTATTGCGATAAATTTTGAAATTAAACGCAAAACTTTTCTTTACTATGTTTAAAATTACGTTTTAATTATT
The DNA here is from genome assembly GCA_902439185.1 of Cinara cedri. Lineage (NCBI taxonomy): Eukaryota > Metazoa > Arthropoda > Insecta > Hemiptera > Aphididae > Cinara > Cinara cedri. The sequence continues at coordinate 249,924 of CABPRJ010001895.1, forward strand.
TATTGTTTTTAATCGTGGAGATTATTTATAATTTTTTTAATAAGATCGGGGTAACATATATATTATTATTCTAATTAAATTATTAATTCCCGGTTTTTCTATTACAATACCGTTATGGCTATTAAAGATAAGGCGAACGCTTTTGTTCACTAGATTCTACTCATTTTTACTAGATGTGATAGTGATAAATCGTGTTTACACACGATAAGTATTGTTAGTAAGTATACAGGGTGATTTTTAAATTTTTTTTTGTTTGGAAGGAGGGAGAATTTTGGGTGATCTGGATAAATGTCCCTATCTCCCTGCTTGAATTTGGTTCCTAGGTCTGTTAAATATAAAACGGCAGTCACGTTCTTTGCGTCGCATAAGTAATTCATTTGATAGATGGGTTTGAGTACTTTAAAATAAATACGTATACAAGATGATCAATTTTCCGTAAGACACGGAAAGTATTAACATTTTGAAAGATTTTTTTTTTTTTTACTGTTAATTTGAAATAGGTGCATGCAGTCGGTTTAACATTTTTGCATCGCCCCTATATTACTATGGTTCGGTGTTGAAACCGTCGACTACTGACATTTAATTTTCAAACGGCAAACTATATTCGAAATGTCATAAATTTATGAAGTTTTTCAAGTTCTATATTTTTCCAGAGAAACGTAGCGAGTGCAGAGGAACATAATATACGGATATTGTATGACCGAAACGTCCTGATTAAAATGCATCGAATAAATTGATCAATATTGTTGAAGTTTGACCCGTCAAAAAACCTCATCATTTCTCGTCAGTCGTGTATAACGTGTTTACTCTTGCTACATATTTTAATATAGATAAATCATAATTATTAGTTATACACAGTCGATTGGTCTGCATACTATTCTAAAATTTGTACAAAGCAAATTATGAACACCGTGTACAATATAATTATATTATATTATACTTTATTCGATCGATTTTCGTGCTTGACTAATATGCAAAATATCACATTTACGTAATGGAATTTAAATTATATTGTAACACTTTTATTTTTTTAACGAATACAAATATTATAAAATAGTGTTTGTGTACATTGTGCGATAAATTCGAACTTATTTTCAAACGTTTTTTAATGATTACTGTTTATTTTATTAAATTATTTTGAAATCGTATTCAATGACTAGAACAGTTTCATAAATGAAAATAAACACAGAAACCAGGAAGTTTAAATTTAAATATTTTAAACTATATAACAAATGGAATATGTGAGAAGTTTAACGTTATTCTGAGTTTTTATTTTCGGTTTAACTTTTAAACGTTATAGAAGATGCTTTATATCGCAGTGTATACGTTTGAAATTCCGAAGATTCTTTCACAAGGATCTTCAACCTGACGGCTCTGAATATAGTGAAAAAACGAAAAATCCCTTTAAAAATATGATACGGTAAAATCATGAAATAATATTGTAATTGCCAAATATAATAATTTTAGATTCTGAGTGAAGAGAGAAATATATTGGTTTAACAATGATGATTATTTATTTTTTTTTTCTGTGGACAACTTTTCTACCGGCAATATCGCTCCGATTTTTACGGGAAAATAGGTACAATATTAGACAAATATTATCAAAGAAAATATATAATGCATATGCAACTAATTATTTTACTATAATATGACATATACGAGTACATATACATATTTTTGACAAAGCAATACTATCAACCGCACTCCGCTCAGAATTTTATTTTCGTTAACAATGGTTTTTCGCTGTTTATAGATATACATCAAATTACCTATAAGAGTGACTGCACCTATTCTCATTATCTAAGGACAGCTTTTTTTTTCGTATTCAAAGGAAATTTTTATTCTGTGTATTTTTTCAGTTTCAAATTATTTCATATTATGTTTATCAAACACCGACGTCGTTATCTCATAAGGTTACCGAGAAAAAAACAGAACAAACAAACAATGATGGTAAAACAACTTGTTACAGCCTCGTTTCAAGTATCTATACCTAACGATTTTCAATAAGTGCACAACGAAGACAAACTATAGGTACCTACTTATGGTTATTATTATTGTGTTGGAGTATTGTACTTACACTATACATGCATAGAATATTTTTATATTGTTGAAATGTAATATTGTAATTACGTTAGCCGAGCAAAACTGCAAATTAAAAGTAACATTATATTATATTATATTCTGAAACGTATTTTGTTCCGTACAATTGTTCCGAAATATGTAAAATTGAAAATATCAAATTTTTGGAACAAAATATTGTATTTCCTATATAGTATCCAAGTACAGATACAATACTCATATAACTGGTTATTTAAAATGTACATTACTATAATTATTGAAATAATAATATAATTGCATGTTGTTATAATGAGAGTAAAACATATTATATTACATCGTGTATAATTTTAGATATTCGACTTGGTCTTATTTTAATTGAATGTTCCAATTTACCGAGTGTAGATTTTTTTTTCAACGAGAAGGCCAATGATGAAATACAAATATATTAAAAAGCCGAAATAACATTACAATTGAAATTTTACTAGAAACAGTAAAAACATAAGTATTAAACACAGAGATATCTTTTTACGAGTAGTAATTTTTTTAACCAAGTACAACTTATGATTAACCTCGTTTTTGATTGTCAAACATTTTGGCCGGGCTAAAAAAATTATGCTCCTATAGATAGAAAAGGTTGGGAATACAAGACACATACAGTTATTTTTGGTTTATATCTATGCACAAATAAAATAATTTCTAACATAGTACGGTTCTGATCGGAGTTATGTTCTACATATTCGTATACGCTTATAATCAAACAGATCGATTAAGCGGAAAATGGATAAATACTGCTGTTATGTTATGCATTTTGCGCTTGTGCCAATCGTAAATGACACTCATAATGACAGCATCCTTTATATATTATAAGTATTTAATATTGTACGATACCTATACGGTATACTGGTAACGAAAGTTATTGAAACGTTTATTTTTCTTTTGTTTCTAATTAAAGAAAATTAATATCCGATTATTTTTAAACCCAGAAAATAATCGACTGAATCGATTAATCGAAATAATCGATCAGTCCTCAGTATGCCTAATTAATGAAAACTTGCGTGTACAGTATGACAAATTGTACACATTTCAAACACTGGCATTTTGCTGGGCGTATAGTAATGATATGTCATATGTCAATATACTGGATGATCCATTTAAGTGGGTACACTCATTATTTCAGAAAGTTTTTTTTGATTTGTTTTTTAGAACATTTAAGAAACAAGCTGTACTACAATTTTATATAAATGTTATTTTTGTCACCATTATTTTTGAGGGTAAAACCATAACCTACTTTTGATTTCCGTTTGGCAACCTATATTAAAAATCCCATAATTAAATAGAGTATCAGTTAAAATAAATGTTAGTGTTGACATTTTTGATTGTTGAAGAGATAGTCCACTTTTAAGTTTAGGTTGAAGGAAACTAGTCGGGTAATCATTAGTGTGGCAGTATAGCGCTCGGCGTGTTAATGCATCACTATTCTCCTCCAACCTAAAATTAAAAATGGTTTATCTCGTCAACGGCTCGACAGACATCAAAAATGTCAACACTTAAATTTATTTTAAATTAATACTCAATCTAATTATGGACTTTTAAAAATAGGTTGTCATTTGAAAATCAAAAGTAGGTAGTTGTTTTACTCACAAAACTAAAGGTGACGAAAATAACACAAGTATACAATTGTAGAACAGAGTTTATACTTTCCGATATAATGAGCGTGCCCACTTAAATGAATCGCCTGGTACTCAATGCACGCTATTTTAGGCGTCTATCGATAAAACCATAACGATGCTATACGAATTATTAGAAACAGTACCAACACGAGCAATATTTATATATAGCGTCAATCGTATTGCTAAATCAAAACACTTTGACGGAACATTATATAAATTCAATTATCGTCGTGTAGGCAGCGTGACGTAATTTTTCTCGATGCGCGATCTATTAACTGTATATGTAGTATTAATTTAATAATTTATAATATGTCAGCGGATAAATCGTAGGTGTAATTTTCAGTGAACGACGTACCTACAGTTATTTTGAACTGCTAATTTACTACTCGACCGATCCTTTTAAGATCTTTGACACTATGTTCGTATAATCCGCATACGGCTATCGAACAATAATAATATAATACAATATCATCAGTTTCCTAGATTTTTCCGTAAGGTAAACGATACTGGCGTTGTAATATTTCCAACACAACATGCAACACCTACTTGTAATATTAATCACAGATTTCCGTCCAATTTCAATGTACGAGGTGATTTTGATCCAGAAATTATTACCTACGAAGATTTCGAGTAAAATTGTTTTTTGGTATCTTTTAGTCGTTATTACTCGATATATTGAATCGTATGACCATGTTATTTATAATATTTGTATTACTGGTAACTTAATAATCCATGCACCACAAATGCATATCAACCAGATTAAAAATAAAGAAATTAGTTTTTTAAATGCAAAATATCAGCTCAATCTGTTCAGGAGCTCAGGGATGAATTTATTAGCGAAATTGAGCAAAATGGCTCGTAGAAATGTAGATCATAGAAAAAATAAAATATCATTGTAAAACCAATTTATATCAATACATTCCTCGCTCCACTCTGAATCTAAAGCAACTTAAAATCATCGTATACATTCTATGTATCTAGTATAATATGTAAACATAAAAAATCGTTGGATAGTGATAAATCACCCTGTGTAATTTGCATCATTATGTTTTAAGTAGCTTACTTGGTCATCTATATGATCTATATGATGATATATTCTATTCTAATATATTAACATATTGTTACCGTTCGGTATAATGTATACTTTCATTCATGATTGTGTTTATATATTATATTATTTTATTTATGTAGTTAATTAAAAAACGGAATTTGTATTATAGAGGTACGCCTTATACAATAGCTGGTAACGATTCAATTTAATTAAAACGAACCTATATATACCTACTTGAAAACCTAGTGGGCAAAAAACAATACAAGTACGTATTTCCATTGTTTAATCGAATAATAATAACAACAAAAAAAAAAAAAACTTAAAAAATTACTGAATACAAAATAGTTGTTTTTTGCCGATCTGTTCGGTAAACATCGCATCACGATATTTTCAAATACCTATCGGCTATGACATTAAAGTATCGGGAAAGGCGTCCTCGTGTTATTAAATCGCTTTCAATTCTATGGGCAGGCGATAATAACATTTTCAATCAATTAACCGCATCGCTGTGCGGAATCTCGCCGATAAATGCTACATTTCCGATGGAAACGTTTTCCGTGCGCGACATTATTTAATTGTAGATTCTTTAGAGTCCTTTTATTTTTGTTTGTTTTTTTGATTTCTGAGTTACTTTAGCAACAAGAGGAAAACACGGCTAATATTATTCCGCTCAAATTCGCCATCCAATTATTTTTCAATTGAATAATTTAGACGTTTTTATGTTTTTTTTCCCCCCAATTAGTTGCAATATTTTGCGTCAGATTTAACCATATTACAGCGATCGACGAAAACAAAATCGGCACTTATTATTATTTTAAATATAACAAGCTACACGCGCACAGCAGGCCTTACGAAAATATTTTTTACGATGGTTTTAAACATAACTTTCTATTGCATGTGCTGAAAATCGAGCGTTCAAAACTACGTTGTGTTTTGGGCATGCCCGTTGTGCGATATAAATGATAAATTGCTACACTATCCGTTACCGTGACGCCCAATCAAGATAAAAAACAGATAGCATCACTGGCGATTAATAATATTTTATTCAATAAAGAAAACGATCGATAGACCATAATATAAAAATGATAAAAAAACGTGTATAATGCGTCGCCATTTATTAACTGTATACCCACCTCTAATAATATCACGACGAATTTGACGGCGGCGGCTGCGTCGAGTTCCCGTAATATTTAAAACTCTTTCGATGTTATTTAAATCAAGTACAAGCAAAAAAAAAAAAAAAAATTACCCGTGAGCAGCAGAGCTCCGTCATAATAGAGTCGAATTTTACCTCAGCTGACTTATCTCGGTTACAATATTTATTTTATTTATTTGAAACATTTCATGGTTTCCAGAGTTTTATTACATTTTGGTATATCTATATACAGTAAAACTTCCGTTAACGGTCACCTCTAAAATACCGTCACTTCTGTGTAACCGGTAATATGTTTTGATCCCGTTAAGTGTTATGCCTTTATAAGACACCTCTAAAGGAAGATCAACTCTAAATAGCGGTCATTATTTCCGATCCTTTCGGCGACTATTATATGATAGTTTTACTGCATAGGGTATTATGTATAGGGATATTTTAAGTGAAATTTGAAATTTCAGTATTAAAACGGTTGGGAAAGGCGATTCAAAAACTGTCACTACTAATATCTTTGATATACTTATACTTTATGCATGCACACATACTTTGGACTTCATTTGGGGGTTCTGTAGGGGTGAGTAACACTAAAAAAAGTTTTCAATTCGAGTATTCAACTCTAATTTACAAGTTCAAGCTGGTCATTTGGTTCAGTTAATGTGTTTCAAAGTAGCAGAAAAAAATATAATATATATAATATATATATACATAAGAGTTATAAAGCATAAAATAGTTTTTTCGGGGAAAATTCAACAGTAATAATTATACCTATACGTACGTATTTATACACATATGTGTTAACAATTAATGATTTTTTTTTTAATTTTATTTTATTAACATTTTTTTTTTTCGTTACCTATACTGCATACAACCATGGTATAATTTTTGATACAATAATATTATCGTAATATGTTATAAACAACACGGACCAATGTAGGTTGCAATTTTCACCGATAGAATCCCGCCCATAGCATTATTATATTATACGATGCATGTTAGGTATACCCACTTAATAATATACCGGTCGACGGACGTAGTCAGGGGAAGGGGGACCTGCGCGAACCGCCGACATCGGTAACTGCCTATATCTCGACAAGTCCACGTGCGGAAGCTTTTTGCACACGTTCGGCGGCCCGCGATTCGATCGGTCCTTTTTTATTAATTTCATTATTCGATACTTCTACATAGAATCGCGTTAGTTTTGCGAGAAAAAAAACCAATACCTAAAACACGCGACCAGTTGACGAAAATACTTATATGTATACAATATGTAGTCATACTGTCGATGGGGTGCGTATCGTACAGTGTTTAGTGATATAATCGTTTCGTTAGATTTTTATTTTTTCTATCGTCGATTTGTTATATTATAAACAAATCGACGATTTCACGGTTTAATGAATGTGTGTGTGTGAGTGTGTTTGCGTGTGTATCGGTCCAGTAACGTGCCGGGAATAAGTGTATACGAGTCCGTAAGCCGAACATCCCGTGAGGTGAGTGCGATTATTATAATACGATGACTCCGGGGCGTTCAAGTCCCTATGTCTATTTACGACCCTTTCCTTTCTTCTGTAGTCAATATTGCTGAATTACCCAGTATTTTTATGGCTCACCCTTATCCCAGTCATAATTAATTGATTTTTAAATAAAAAATGAAACAAATAAAACAATTAGTCGGCAAAAAGCATATTTAATTAAAAGTTAATAGTTAACAAAAAAAAAAAATGGAACTAGTCGAGTTAAAATAAAAACCAAACATTAAGAAAAAATGTTTGTCCAAAAACAAAAATATCTCATGTGTTGCATGTGTTCGATTAACTATACTTTTTATTACTGTCATAATATACAATTATTTAAAAAAAAAAGAGTTTATACTAGGAATGGGTGCGTATGTGCACTTAGTAAATATGAAGTTTTGAAGGTAGAATACGTAAAGTTTTTTAATTGATATCTGTATACAACAAAGATAAATCATTGTAAATGGAAAACGGTTCAGAGCGAAGTGGGGTTAAACATGTTTTAAAATGTTGTTGTTTGTATAATATACGTCAAAATTTGAACTTTAACGCTTATAAAAAAACTACTTCATTACGCGTAGCTTATTACCATAAAAAAAAATTGTAAATTAACTTATTATTAAATTTTCAATCATTTCTGTACGGCTAAACAATTGTAACCACATACTATACATATTAAATAAAAACTAAAAACACTGGAAAATCTTAAATCCTTTCAAACCTCAAAAATCGTTAGATTTTTTTGAATTTTTGAAAGATTTTTTACGTCTAAAATAGATTAATACAAGTATGCTGTGAAAATTTTAGCTCGTTACGATTATTATTAACTTGCATTAACAAAAAAAAAAAATATCAACAAAAATGAAACTATTAATGTTGTAAACTTTCTCGGTTTTCCCTGTTATTAAGAAGACTATACAGACAATGATAAACTGACTTTTTAGTCAGCAGTTTAATGAAATTTTCTTTCGGAAAAAATGCTACTGATAAAGTTCGGAAAAAGATTTTCATTTAAAAAAACCTAATAAAAAGAATCGAAAATAATGAAACTTTTATTGTAAATTGTCCATTTTTTCTTTACATTTTTTTGGTCCTTTTTAATTTTTTTGTTTTCCTCAACTATAATGAAACCCATTTTTAGAATCAAAAATGACCATCTCAGTACACAAAAAGATTCAAAAATTTGATTAAAAGGTCTCTTGTTATTTTTTATTTAGAGTAAGATTCCCTATAAAAAAAAGTAGCCCAAAAGTCAGGAGTCGGAAACCTGCAATCCTTAACATGCAATCTGTGGCCCTTTGGAAAATGCATCAATAGAAAAACTCTTATTTCGTTTCTTTTGGTTTTTCTCCGACTACCATAAAAACTACTTTAAATATTAAAAAATGACTTTCTGTCAATGAATATCTAGTCATAGATATTAAACAAAAAAGCAAAGTCGATCTTACGTCGTTTTTCAATTGAAGCAAGATTTCTGGTAGAAAAAATAATTTGTAAAAAATTAAAATAATGAAACCGAAACGCCAAGTTGACGTACATGATATTAATCAATTTAAAAATTTTGGTTTTTCCAATTATTATACTACTTTGGATATCGAAAAACGACTTTCTTTGTCTATAACTATAAATTATAAAGAATGAAAAAAGATCAATTGGCATTTTTCGATTAACACAATGTAGAAAACAAAGATTTTAAAACATAAAATCAAATAATTTAAAACAATGAAATCGATCAAGCCATAGCGCCGCAAATATTGGCGGGTTTTCCAATCATTTTTTTGAACTATCGGACTTATACTTTTACTCATATTTATAGGGCTTATATATTCAGTGTTAAGTTTACTTACCCTTATTCACTTTCTTTCAAATTCTATTTCAAAGCTATACCTCCAAGTCTATAAAAATTATACAAGATTAAATATTACAGAAAAAAATCTATACAGATGGCTAATTTATAAAAGAAAATCTTTTAAAGTTTCACTAGAGTTTTAGTTTTCTGAAAATGTGTAACCTAACCTAGTTATTCAAATTAATTTACATTTTAAAATTTACTTACACTTAGCTAGGTTAATTTTTTTTATTAAGATAACTTTAACGCCCGTAAAACTGAACGTTAATTTTCCGGTTAAATGTTGATATCATTTCCGTGCTTTACGAGAGGAAAAATGGGCGATACAGTAGCTTCCAGTGCTCCGGTTACGGCATCGAGAACACGTAACGAAACACCTCGTAATACATAATCGTATGTGTTCTGTAAAGTTTAAAAAATAAAACTATAAATGAAAAACATAACAATGCTATCATCGTATTATTTACACTATTACTTATTATTACGATAGGATGGAATTCCGCGTTCGGACAACAAACCCATTTAAAACGTTCTTACTGTACCTGTGCGCGTGCGAGTGTACCTATACATAATATTTACACCGGTGTCGTACAAATTATATATAGCCGCACGTTGAACCGTGTGCGTGTGTAAATATTATTATCGTGTTATAGTCGTTGGCAGACCCGCTTGAATGGATCGAAACACATTTTACCCGGAGACTTAACCGTGGAAAAAAAAAATTAAACCGTATACGTGATACACGCGTGTGTGGCCCTTCCCAGTGTAACTTATATGTACTACAATGTTACTGCACAGTTTGTTATCCTACCGTAAACGAATATTGTTGTTAAAGTGCCTATACAGATAATTCGTTAATATCTGTCTGTGTGTGTGTGATCTTCTGGTTAAGTTTATGGCAAAAAAACCAATTATACTTGTTATAAAGAAAAGTATTTACTGTACATTGACCAATGATTTTTTAAAACAAAATATTCTCCTCTGTTAATAAGTTACAAACGGTTAAAATTAGATTAAATTAAAATACGCATTTTCCCATATGAAAATATTAATAAGTCACTTGACCGAGGTGTAGTAAACACTGTTTTTGATGTGATGCAATAATAAGTCGCTTTATCCTAAACTTAACCAAAGAGTCGTAATCGTTTGAGTGTGATGTGTATTTGTTACTATATTATATGCGAGCCAGTCAGAGAAAACAATTTATGTGTAGATACGCCGTTTAACTATCGCCGAGCTCGGGACAGTACCTATAAATAAAGGGCATTTTAATTTGTTTTATCCTACAATTATTCTGTACCCTCACGTTTGTTACGAAACGTTTACTTATAATAATAACTGTGTAGGTATGTAAATTTTATGGCACGATTTCCGCTGTTTGTTTGTAGAAAATGTATGCATTTTTTATGCACTGACTAAATATGTATAGACATTATGCAGGACACTCGCGTGCACAATTTTTACACGGGAGAGGAGGTTATACATTTCAAAATTCCAATTACTGTTAGGTATCCCAATAATATTCTGAACGCGAAAATTTGTTTGGATGTACGTGGATACATGTTTATTATCACTTCCCGCCCAAACTTCTGTACGGATTGAGTTCTGCATAAATTATATAGTTGTAGACCATAAATAGTGTCATATAGGAAGACAAATTTTTTCTCGTATTCAAGCTCTAAAACGGGAGGTAATAAGGATTATTGTTATTTTCGGGTTGCCTTGGAGATACGGATAAAAAAGAAAAAACAAACGAGAGATAACAAACGAAATAAAAAAAATAACTAATGAGGTAATCAGTAAAGGGTCGTAATAGTCGTTGCGAGGCTACGCACAACGAATAGTAGTTATAGGTACCATAGAAACTGGTTACATACACTTTGTTGTTGGATTGTTAGTAATTAGATCGAAACTTCATTTAAACATATAGAACTAAAGCGCCAAAACGGGGAAACACGTTTTTATTTTTTATTTTATTTTTTTTACATATTTTTTCGTTCAATAATGACACGGACAAAGCCGCGTGAGACAACTACACTATACAATAACTTAGAACCGCAATGTAAAATAATGCACACAATACAATTCACAAGCACGAGCCATAGGTCTATTAACAACCACCACTTTTATGCACTTACTACATATATTTTTTAAAGTATTTTCTTGATTTAAATACAACAGATTTATATGGTCTGTTATATTACGAGTATGTCGTGTTCATTTCAATCCACCTATGGAAAAACTTCCGGTTTCATAGTTTTAACTAATTTGGTCCGGGGGGAGTCGCTAAATGTATTCAATTTTAGCGTTTTATTAGTATAACAATGTGCGAAAATCGCACAATGCCGATAAGTAAGACTAATAATAATACATTTCTCTCGTTTCGGTTACAATCTAAAAATACTGTACCTACGCTATGCCCGGTCTCTTAGGTTAAAAACTCCACTCTGTAAATAATATCACGCGGCCGTATACCTATATAAAGAGTTTAAAAACAAACTATTATTTTTTTTATAACATTATAGAAATTGCTCGACACATTCATAATATAATATACGAGTACCAGGTACCTTATATATTGTAAAAAAAAAAAAAAAAAAACCAGTATATACTGTAATAAGCACACGCGTCGAGCCTACGTAATAGAAAGTTAATAATTTATTTTATTTGTTTTTTTCTCGTTTCAAATAACAGTATAGTTCATTGCGCATTATTGTATTTCAGCGAGTTGGTATATATATATATACGATTTAGATGAAACCGTAGGTATACAATATAATATAAATATGCAAATTTTCGACACAGCGTCTCGCTCGCACACGATCTGTGTTGCCGATCTGTAGTAGGCTTCTATCACCTGTACACTCACACACGCACACATATATACACACATTTGACCGAGACAAGAAGTCGACATTACAAGAGAAACACGCGAAGGCAAGGGAGGGCGACGGCGGAGAGGAGATCGCGCCGTGGGAATACGTGACCGGGGAAAGTGCAGTGAAGTATTTGGATTTTTTTACATTATTTTAAATTTTTTTTCTTGCTTATTCTTGGTGTTCTTTGTGCGTATTATATTACGCACGCGGACACCGCCGACAACCGGGAAGAAACGGATGATAAACATCGTATACCCACTGCTGCAACAATATTGCCGGATAGGGGAAATTCAGAGTCGGCAACCGGTTCAGACACGACGACGACGAAGACTGGAAACGAGTGTCGCGCGGTCAACAACGTCAATAACGTTTCCCTCGTCATATTCGGTCGGGTCACCGCAAACAGAATCGTACGCATTAAATATATGTCCAAACGTGCGAATATCCATAAACGTAATATTTTTCTTTAAGAAACCGTCGGTGGCGTCGATTGTATTTTATATACTTATTATAATATGACTATCAAGAGACCGTTACGATTTTCATAACGTCCCAATCGGTTTTGGCATACTGCTCTCTTATATATTCGCGGTTTCAGATTCCGAGCGAAACGAAGAATTGATTGATTTTACAATATGGGTTTTTTTTTTTTTTAATCTGTTAACAAATTTTTTACATGAAATCTTGTTCCAATCGATTCTATAGCAACTTTCGTGTACCGTCTTTTATCTAGTTAGTGCGTCGAGGAGGTCATTTTTCTATTTTTCTTGTAGTTTTCTTAATAAACGGGAAAACTAGCAATTTTTCGTATACGTTTTGTTAATTTTTGGGTTACTTTGGTAACAGGGGAAAATACCTCATACTCTTCTCAGAGTTGTTGCGCACAGATAAAAATTAAATTACCCTATACATCATCTCTTCAGACTTCATCCTAAAACAATGGAACATCTAATAAACAATAGTACAATATTATCGGCCTTGCCATGTGCACAAATTGTGAATTTAACATTATATAATTATTCAATGAATGATTTCGTGGACTAATTTGCAATTTGTATACATCATTAATTTGTTAAGTCATCGCAAAAAAATCGGTGAAATGTTGAAAATTAAACTTTCAATTGGTTTTGAATCGGCTAAAAACGTTCACTCTTAAATCGCCGGAAATTTATGAATATAACTTTTTAAAGATTCCTGGTTAAAAAGTCAAATTCTTTAAATGTCTATAATATATCTACAACATCAAGGTACACAAATAATAAATGTCTACAAAATATAAGATCAAAAATTGAGTCAATTTTGACATTAAATGTCAAAACTATTATCGTCTTCTTCTTTAGGTTGTCGTCCATAAGGAAATATCCCGTCACACACATACACACACACACACACACACACACACACACACCCAATCTTCCAATTCTCCCTGTCAGTTGCTCCAAATCATTTCCAATTTAACTCTATATTTATATATTCTATGTCTTTTCTCGGCACATAATATTTTCCCATATTAAACAGGACCTCTACATGTTAATCATACCTTTCGTAAAAGTGGATTCTGACTTCGCTAAACGTGCGCAACCTATTTAATCTCTATAGAACAAACAATTTTCCGCAAAAAAAAAAAAAAAATGGTTGCCTTGCCTTTAAACCAGCATAATAATAATATCAAAGCAAAACATAAGGCATTCGAATGGTTCAATTATTTTAGTTTTTTAATTTCGACTCTTAATTATTAATTTTATAGCGTGACATACGACCGAGTTGTCTACTTGTTTTCGGCGGCTGGACTGTGTATATTTATTTAGTAAACCTTGTATATTTTGTCATTATTATAATAATATATTCAAGTATTACGTAATATTGTTGTGATTTTAATGTGTTACGAAGTATCGCACAAAAACTTAACAGTAAGTACTAAGTGGGTATTACATACTGTTTTCTTGCGCATTAAACGATACGATTATACGATTATACATTGGCAACACAATTACACGAAATCTCCTGGTATACAATATTATTTGACTTCCTCTCAAATACATATACTTTTGTGTCTATTCTTTATAGATAAGTGTTTATTTAAAGTTTTATTTTTTTTTTAAACGACTTTGATTCTAATTTCTAATCTACAATTCGTGAGTTCGTAATAATAGAACATAATATTTACACGTATATTATGTAAGCATTTTTTATTTACAATTGCCGTACTTTTTTCTTTCTTAAACCGAATAATACAAATAATTAATTTACAAAATAATATAAGAGTATTAAGTGAATGATACGAAATAATTTTAAAATAAAATCGTCTAATAGTATAGGGCCCGAATTTAAAAACAACCGAAAAATGCCTGAAATAATACTCTTAAAAATGCCTTAAAAAAGGGAAAAAATATAGAAAAATATAAATCGTCAAATCACGTAAAAAAACACGCTTTCGCAATAATCGCATTAAACTTTCATATTGTTCAATTTTACAATTCAAACGTCAAACGCAACCAACGGCGACCGTTGCCTTTTCGGAATGCAGAAAAAACAAATGCATTTTGACTCCGGTTGTAGAAAATAATAATTTTGCAGACCCATTCGCTTTCGTCTAGCTATTCGATATTAATTTTGTTATATATTGCAGTGTTAACAGCAGTGGTGTGATTCCCAAGCTTTCGTATGCTATGTACCTCTTGTAAATTTTCAAAATTTCAACCCACCTCCTTAAATTAGATTAGATTAGACGATTTTTTTTTTTTTTTTTAGTGAGCCATACAAATATATTTTACAAAACAACTAAAATTTCAATTTTACTGATTGTAAAATGGCGTAACCGTAAAGTTTAAAAATTCCCCCCTAGGAGCAATTTCCCCCTGGTTGAAAACCACTGATCTACAGTTCTACGCAATTCAATAATTGATTTGTTTCTTTTTTTAATTCGCGAAAAATCAAAAGCAAAATCTATTGTACAGCAAAATGTCATCAATATTTTTTTTCTTTAGTACTTTTACAAGTTTATACGTACTTTCATCATTGCATAATATTTAATAATTCGTAATATTATTGTCGTTTAAACCTCGTTAATATGCAGTTATTTTCAATATGTATTTGTTAAACGACCGAACGAAAACCCGATTTTTTGTATCAAAAACTGTATTATACTATTAGGTGAATTATTCCAATACGTAATTATAATTGCACGATGGAGCGAATGGAAGGGGCAGATGAAACGAGTACCTGTATCATTATTTGAATACACAAGTCGTTTTTTTTTTTTTTTTTTAATTACATTATATTCAGGTGAGGTAAATATCATAATAAAATTGAACCGTCCGTTATCGGAATCTTCAATTTAAATACATTTTAATAATATCACAGACTGCAACATTCGGCAAGTACGGACTTCCACTTTTTTTTTTTTATAAATAAAATTTGATACGATAATTATACGGTACACCTACCTTGGCGTATTACTCGTATAATATATTATTATACGCGTAATGACGTTTTGTGATTAAATTACCGGTCGCGCAATAATATCGTACGGAAATATACGTTTTTAAACGCGTATTTGATTTCACTGCACCGTTCATTACACTATACCTATTATTATTATTATTATTATTATCATACATTTTAGAACGTACGCACGTGTAACGCGATGCAGCGTTGCAAATTGCATATTATATAGGTATACTGCGTATATTATAACAATATACCGGCGCACCATATCAAAAATATTACAATATGCAAATAATATTCAATTGTACTTTAATCGGTCATGTCATTAAAAATAATAGTATTTGTGGATGGGCCGCCTGTTTCCACGCTTCATAAACGGTTACACCGCGAGATCCAAAAGGGGCGGGCCTATAGGGAATACGGCTATTTTGGTGTAGCGGAGGTAACGATGGCTTTTTTATATCGTTGGTTTTATTAAAAACGAGTAGGCCTGTATTGACGACCGCAATAAATCTATTATACACTGACGGCCTAACCGTATGTCTTTAATATGTACACAGGGCCAAGTGCCGGCACAAACGCTCGTATAACAACCGATAACCTCAAATCGTCATTATAATGCAGGATGATTCACTAAGCGTGCTCACCAAATTTGTTCGGTTAAATGCAAATTAAAATATTCATCCTTCGCTTTGATATAATATTATTGTACCATATTATTACATCTCCAATACTTAATTACTACTGAATGCCAACCGTATGAATTTCTTTACAATAATTATAATCATAAGACACCTACGATCAAACGTGTTTGTTTTGTTATCTTAAAAATTTAACACAATTTTCTCTTAGAAGTAAATTGCTGATGGATTTTTGTTAAACTACTAGCGCTCCCCGGTATGGAATTTTTAACATAATTAAATTGAAACAATTTGTGTTGTGTATTTTTGTAAAACTCTTTACAAAATATCAGCAAGTATATAATAGCGAATAATATTTTACGGTATCGTTATTTTAGGGCAAATAATTTTACGAATTTCTATCTCTCTCTTTCTCTCTCTTTTGGTTATAATCCTAAGATTGGTTTGCAGCTAATTTCCATTTTTCTCTCCTATCCGGTTTCCTTTTCATTTGCACATATGAATCACATTCTTGGTCCCTTAAGAAGACCAAGACTTCTTGGTTTTTTACTGTTAAAAGCTATTTTGACTTGGCAAATAAGTTTTACTATTTCGCGCTTAATACGTTCATCCTTTCTTATTGTACTTCCTAGATACACATATTCATCAACTTGATCTATCATTTGATATTGAAATTTAACTGTTACATTTTACATACTAACAATCTCTGTTATGTTCTATTTTGTTTATTTAGTGAAAAATAATCACAGAAACAAGAAATTTTGCTGATATAAGTAAAGTCATTGGTATATAGATAGAGGTTATACAGCTCTTACAGGGCACGGTCAAATTTTCAAATCATTATGGCAATTTTCCAGTCATAGTCATTTGAAATTGTCATGTTGTTTTGGATTATTTTTGGTATTATATAATTCAAATTGTTTTATTAAATTGCGATAAATTAATGTCAAAAAAAGTTCAACATAATGCAGTATTTTTTTTTTTTTGTAAGAGCTTTAAGTTTAGTGCAAAATATGTACTGTCCCATATGTGACAGATACTGATTGGGGTTGTCCAAATGGGGGACGGATTTCATAAAAAAAATTTACATATTATATAAACAATTGTAGAATATAAGAATCACGTAAATAACACGGCCTAAGGGAGTTAGACGATCACCCTGCCCCCCTTGTATCCGCTACTGTGTCCCGTGCATTCTACTTGAAATAAATAATGGAGGTGCACTTAAATTTCTGAAAAATTAGGTGGTCCCCCCCTAATTCGAGAATTGCCTATAAGTATTAATAGAATTATTTTCATAGGAAACTACGTTGAAAATTTAGCGTAACAGTGTGAAATATTTTCAAAAATAATTAGGTACCGAATTTATCCATTCGGAGGTACCGAATTTATCCATTCGGTAGTTTTGCAGCTGTAAGTAACAAACATCCATCAGCAATATAATATCCATCCAAATAAACTTTCAAATTTATAATATGATTTTAAACTGGCAATATCGTTGATCAGCTTATCGAATAAAACACAATTATGAATGCAATCAAATGATTGTTTGATTGAAATGTTTCATGCGATATTTTCGCGTAGTTTTGTAAAATGTTAATTTTCTGCACTTATAGGGATCTTTCAAATGACATCTGATGGGGGGGGGCTGTCCGTGTGTATAAATAATAAATTATTTATATATATCATTATAAATCCAATTTTTCGTGACTAAAAATAATAAAATGATGAAAAAAAAGGGATCCCACGGCAAAACTATACACTAATAACTTCCCGTTTCCCGTCAAAACTTCAACAATGTAGCATATAATATCATTTAATATAGCGAAAATGCTCAGTATAATTAATTAATAATTATAGCAGAAACGTCTCTAATAATTATAGCGAGTTTTATGGGTTAACTTATAAATCGCTGAAACAAAAGAAACATAATATTTCACGAGCGAATATTATAAACGTGCCAAATATGTACATGATGATAATGCGCATTTTGATATTTAATTTGTAGATATGCGATGATACAAGTACAAGTAATTCGAAATTAAATTCCCAATTAAATAATATAGTTAGTGAAATCAAAATGCCAAAACTTTTTCGTTAAACATAATACGTATAGTTTTAATCGGAATATAAATCTTTCATCTAGATATTATACATAAACAAATTTTATACATTTGCACGTTACTTTAAATGTTGAAATTAATTTTTATTTATAATATGTTTAAAGTGTCTCCGTTGAAAGCATGAAATAATTCCGTGAAAACTGCAGAGTCGGTGTACACGATAAGGACAAATCTGTACTCACATATATTTAATACACGTGTACTTACCAACCGGGATTACGTGTTTTACGTAAATACCTATAGTGAAAATAAGTAAAAATAACGTGAAATAGGTACCTACGTGAATATTTTATGTGAACGCAGATTTTATAAAAATAGGTACACGGTTTTATAGACTCGAATGTTAATTTCACGTGAATACGTGAAAGCATCACGCTTTGAGTGTGTACACGTGAAATAGCGAACTCTATTATTATTATTTTAACTCTAGGATGACATTTTTTGATTTTCTCAAGAGTTCTCTCAATAAATGGGAAAAACACAGTAAAAACTGAAGAAAAACTGGACAATAATTACAATATTAAACAAAAATATTAATGAAAATAATATATAATATTATTTAATTATTTTACCTCAGTGGAACATAAATACGTATATTGTTGACAAAGCAACATTATTAACCGAACTCCGCTCAGAATCGTTTTTCGTTATCAATGGTTAATCGTTGCATATACATTAAATTTCGCATCTACCTTCCCAACTTCTCAACTACGACAGTGGTTTACCCACCTGCGAACAATGTCGTATGAAGTAATGTATTATTATTGTTACTATTTATAAATTCACAACAAACCCGAATAACTAAAATTGCAATGTAACACGGGACACATAAAATATTATGTGAACGTAAGTAAACGTTGTAAACATTTCTATATTATATTACATTGTATTTCGTACACATTTTATTTTTCAAATCCTGAATAACGCTTCGTTATTTAGTTTAAAATTCAAAAATATATAATAGGTACTTAAATATACTAATATTATAATAATAATATAAAATATAAAATAATATACTCAAATAATAATACACAATATACTCAAAACGGGATTATTCAATTCGGAGTTCCCATTTAATTTAATAGCAGGTGCATCTAAGAGTGTTTTTTTTTTAATGTAAAAACTGTCAAAATTTGTTTTCGAAATTGTTGCACATCATATAAATCGTGAAAATATTATTCAAAGTGAAATATAATAATTCTATTTTAAATTGATTAATTCTTTTGTGTATATTTTTACTATATCAAATGAATTTAAACCGTTCACTGCTTAAACAATTCGACAAATAACAACAAAAATAGAAAACGAATGAAGACAATTCCGAGAAACTTGCAGTTTAAATTTTTCTTTTCAAAAAAATACGAACAATATTAATATTAAAAAAAAAAAAAAATAATAATAATAATAATCTTTCATTAAATTACATGTGTTTTTTACAATACCGTTGTTACACTATGGGATACTTACTTATGAGTAGGCCACTGTTATGTAAACAACCAGGCGATAAAATTATAATATTGAGTATAATTGAAATTAATTTAAACTCTTTGACGATGACATTCGAAACGATAAAACGTAACCTATACGAAATTATTACCATAATATATAACATTCAACGCTTACTTTATCAAACTATATAAATATTTCATGAGGTTAGTGTAGAAAAAAAAACCACTTCCTGTAAATTAAGTATATCCTCGAAAGTCAACGGTAATTTCACAACAACAATAGTAGGTATGAGCCGATAAGAGCTTTTGAACACACTTCTGTGTATCCTGTATTATATATGTGGCAGTTTAGTTCCTCACGATCAAATTATATTGTGAACCAGCAATTTTCAAAGGGTTATGAATTCTTCATCTAAAAATGGATATGCAATTTATTTATCTTTCTTACACCTTAAGTCTAAATGTTAAGCTATTATAAGTTTTACAAATTAATAGATAAATCAGATAATACTGAAATATCGGTTTTAACATGACATCAGTGTTATACCTATCAAAATGTATAAAAAAATATCATCTATATTTAAATCTGTGTTTTGAAAAGGGCGGTGAAAGGAGGGTGTTTTTATTTTAAGATTCAAAGTATATACTCGTTTCAGGTATAAATAATATAGATAAATCATTGAAAATATGTGTTAAAATAAAGTTAAAACGATTCCATAACTATTATTATTAAAAAAAAAAAACAGAGATAAAATTCGCTTAAAATCCTTCAAGAAAATTACTGGTTTACATTGAGTTATCGCCCTGTATATACGAACTAGCACAAAAAAGTGCGGAGAATACGCGAAATATTCACGTGAGTTTATTACTGCAAAAGCATATGAATATAATTCACTAACAAAATAAATAAAAAAAAGGAAGGAGATTCTTCACACGAGGATGCAGCCATTGTTGAAGATGGGAAGTTGGGAAGGTAGGCTACAGACAGGAATTTGATGTATATATAAGCAATGATAAACCATTGCTAACGAAAAAACGATTCTGAGCCGAGTTCAATAGATAATTTGCTTTGTCAACAATACAATATATAGTATTGTGTCATATTATGGTAAAATAATTAAAACACTATGCGTTTCCATGACAACAATAATTGTTTAAAAAAGATTTAAAAAAAAAAACTAAAATAAAATAAAATAATAATAACAAAAAATAAATAAAAATGGTTGCCAATAACAATCTTATGTTTAATCTTTCAATCTTTTTTAACCTAAATACCGAGGTTTTCTCCATTATCTCGAATATTAATGAATATTTCAAAAAAAAAACCTATTTAAAGTACTACCCAGAGAAAATTTCTCTTCAGAAAAGGAGCTATACTTAATAATCTGAGAATATTTTCTGGTAAAAAAAGTGTTCACATAAAAAAAATTTAAAAAATAAACAGTCATTATAAAACCAATACATTCCTCGTTCCACTCAGAATTTAAAATAAATAAATACAAATTGGCTAATTTTAACATAATTATTATAACGTCTTTAGACTTAATTGAGTAACAATATAAGGTTAGGTTAGACTAATAAGATGTTGCTAATAGATAACCTGAAAATAAAGTATACCAAAATGACATAAAAAATATTAAAAATGTATTAATATTATTCAGTTTAAAAATCTCTCAACTAATAAATAATAATATAATATAAATTTATTTTTCAATTGATAATAATTAATAATAATCTTTGAAGTGTAAAATTTAAGCAAAAATATCTAAACGGCACATATACTATTAATATTACCAAAAACGTTAAATACAAAAAAAGCCAATGCGTTTATAACTAAAAATACTCAAAAAAATAAAACCTTAAAACATTCATTATGTTGAATCAATATATTTTTTAAATATTAATTTAAAAAAAAAAATGTTTGTATGCTTTTGCATATTTTTATTGGTTAGCCAATATTAATAAAATATTCTATTTACAAAATTGTACTTCACATATTTTTCTTGCGTGTGTTTATAATTTTTAGGTATACCTTTTAGGATATTTTATACATTTTTAGAGCATATTTTGAGGATTTAAAAAATTGTTAAGACATTTTCAACTGTTTGAATTGAAAATCACAAAATAATTTTTCGGAATGTATAAATATTAGCAGTCGTTAACTGATAACATTCATATAAGTTTTATTTTTGATCTTCTAATACATTAAAAATATGGACATGGCCATACTCTAATATCAATATGTTATCTTCTAATCTGTATTATATACGTACATTTATATTTTTTAGAGTAGGTATATTTTGATATTTTTAGTGCATATCTGCATACGTATTTGAAGTTGTTCAAAGCATATTATAAATATACTGCCTTAGTCATCAACCGCTTATTGTATAATAAGAATATGAATTAATTTGTGCGGTTTCGGTTTAAAATCAAACCGATTGGTATTGGATACGATACGATTGACGGATTTAAGCAAGCTGCTCATGACATGGTTCTCGCATATTTAATACCACGCAGAATTCGGATGTTAAATGGTGAGTTTTTTGTAAAAACTTTATTCGATCAGTTTAACTTGAAACTTTGCTCGTTATAATAAATAATTCGATTCATTTTACCAATACGATTTTATTGTGATATACAAAACGATTGAGTTTGTTAACTGAACTTTACGTCACTATCAGTGATCGTTATATTTTTTTCATAAGCCACTGAGTATTTTTCAGTAGGTATCTAGTAAGTAAACTACCTACCCGTCACGGTCTTCAGGTCATTTAAATAATTAAAAACTTAAAAACTATATCATATTTTGTTGAAAAAAAAAAAGAACACATTTATATAGTACGTTAATGTAGTATGTGTACCTGATTCTGAACAGACAGACATTATTTTTATTATTATAAAATATATTTCGACCTATAAATAAACTACCACAGTATACATGGTGTATCTGCAGGATTTAACAATTTCATAATCTAAACAACATACAGCCTGTATGTATGTATTTTATTTGAGTTTTTACTGAAATATTATTATTTATCTCCAAGGTTAAAACAAACACTTAAATTC
The DNA here is from genome assembly GCA_902439185.1 of Cinara cedri. NCBI lineage: Eukaryota > Metazoa > Arthropoda > Insecta > Hemiptera > Aphididae > Cinara > Cinara cedri. The sequence continues at coordinate 272,820 of CABPRJ010001895.1, forward strand.
ATGACGTCTCGAACCTTCCCCCATAAAAAACACCCTTGTTTGTCATACCACGCCCGTAATATCATAGATATGGAAAACGCATCTTTTTAAATGTCTCTCCATTTTTTTAATCATACTATGTTGTTAATTTGGCCCATTTGTATCTTCAATAATTTTTAACTTTATGATCTTTTTCAATGCCTGGATAATATCACAAAATAAATAGTATTGAGAAGAACGAAAAGGGCGGGCAAGCGTGGAGAAATCAGAAATCAATAATAAGCACTGTAATTGAAAAAATAAACAAGTAAACGACCACTGAAAGGATTTCGCTTAAAATTGGAGGGTTTTGATGTCAGGAATGTCTGAGTGGCAATAGAGAACAGAAATATTTGTTTGGCGGGCTAGTCTTTTAAAAGTCGTTATCCTTTAAAAAGAAGAATAGTTTTTTCGATAAAAACTTATTAGAATCTAAAAATACAAGAATATTATCGAAACAAAAAATAATAGTGATAAAAAAATGTCAACGTTTTATCTAAAATGGTTTTCATTCATTTGAAATGCACCGTACTATAATATTGAAGGATAATGCCTGTTTATTTTTTTTTTATCAAAACTATACACTTAAAACGTGCGGGACACTATAATAGATAATTATTTGTATAAAAAAAAAAAAAACAATCTGTTTTGACGGAAACGAACGATAGAGATCCGTTTGATAACGAGGTCGCGCGTTATTAGAAACAAAACTGCCAATGCCGCAGTCGACAAACAGAATCGGTTTCACGTGTTTATTTGTGTTTTCGTTGCGAAAATCGCGTTTTACTACAAACGGGTTGTCTTCCAGAAATTTAGAAAGTTGACCGACACTGAAAAATCAGTAGATGAGAAAAAAAATTAAATCGAATATCTGTTGCGTTTCTCCCGCCAATCCCGCCTCCCCGCCCCCCCCCCACTAGTTTTGCGTGTATAATATGCCGCTTACGTGTAACAGTACGCGTATGCCTACATTCGCATCAACGTGAAACCGATAATGACTTTATATTTAATATATTATAATACCTTTATTGGACCGGTTTTCGGGGCGCAGATCGTTGGCGTGCGAGTATCCCGTGTGTAATAACAATATTATAACGAACGATCGTTATATAAAAGAAATAAACTAATTCAATATCGTTATTTTTTTGTCTTTCTTATAATTGTACAGCGCGTAGGTATAATATAATTTATTTCCATTATATTATACGACCGTGCGAACGAGCGTATAGAATAATTTAATTTATATACCTTTACAATGTCGATGGATTTTTTTTTTTTTCAATTTTTTTTTTATACTTCGTATTTTTCCGCTCGTATAGTAAAGTTGCACGAGACTCGGGGGCGGCTGGATATAATATTTCATTCGGCGGTCCGAGTGGTGTAAAACAAAACACATCCTATGGTTTTTTTTAACGGTTCATCTTTAGGTGGGTACTACTAGTTTTATTTATTAAAAAAAAAAAACAATGTTCAAAAGTACAAGCACAATCCATTCGGTATTATAATAATATAAGGTTTGTCCCAACACGGTATTCGGGACTAGTTGTGGACTGATCGGGGATTGATTTACTACGCATGCGTGGACTGATCATATATATTCGGAGCTTTGCAGAAAACTGTTGGAACGCGTTCCGGGCCAACTCTCGAATCGTCCAAGATTGTAGAATATTGATAATATATTAAACCTGTTAAGAATGAATCTGTTGTGTATTGAATGTGAGAGCATTAACTATGCGCGAAAAATGAAACATCAGTAACAGATAACAGTATAAAAACGTGAACCGGTTATACATTCGAACGCAAAACATTGATAGCATAAGAAAATAACAATAAATAAATGATAACAGGATTGTAATTTCAGCCCCCCCCCTCCAAAAAAAAAAAAAATGAATTTACTTCGCACGAAAAACTGTTGTAGATGAGAATTTGGGAAGTTAAAAGTGAAATTGAATGTAGATCTGTACGCAACTGTTAACGATTCTGAACGGAGTTTCGTTTATACACATGAGAGGCCGAAGAGAAGGAGCAAGATGCAGCATTTGCTCTCACCTGAACTTCAGAATTTCAAATATAATTTTATTTTAAATAATTTTTGGTAAATCATTTTATTATGCCTCTCCCTGATAAATTTTCTGCGTGCACCTATGGTTAAACATATTTTGAAAGGCCGTATGATATTTACGATTTGAAAATAATTTATATCGTAAATTTTCCCGTTTCTCCTACGTTATTGACCAGATTTTCCGATTTATTAAGAAAACCCTTAGAAAAAGTCCCTAAAATAACACTCCAGCAAAATTTCTTTTCAGAAAAAATACTACACTTGAAAATCGAAACAAAATTTGTGGCACAAAAGTTGTTTACAAAATAAAAAAAACATCGTAAAACCAATACATTCCTCGCTCCGCTCAGAATCTAAAATAAGAGTAACAAAAACTAATAATAGTGTAAAATTTATTATCAAGGACCCGGTGTGCAGTTGATGAAACTTGTTTTTTTTTGTACTTTTTTCGATTTCTGAGTTCCTTTATTGCGATTACACCGGGGCGGGGAGGAGAAACTATTTTTAATACCGTTGTCTAACATGCCCTTCTGACTGCTAACTTCTGCAAACGGCGTAACGAAAATAAAAAAAATATATTACACACAATATAATTTTCGTAATAGGTACAAATGTACGCTAAGCTTGTGTTTTTGCCGATTTCGAATATTGAAACGCGTAGTGTGGTTTTTTTTTTTATTGTAGGTAATACCGCTGACACTCCGTCGACCGTGTTCCGTGTTCGGAATCTTGTGTCGACGCGTGCCACTACACGGCCTGTACGTATATAGGTACAGTTAATTGCACTTTTATCCGGTCCGTTTATATACTAGTATCATAAATATTTACGTTTTATACAGTTTTACGTAAGTATAGGTTTCCAAACGGGTCATGTGATGACGGTAAAAACCGTCAATCCTTTCGCAGTCAAACGGAAATCGCGTACAATAATTGATAATTTATAGTCACTCGCTTACCTAGGTATTGCTGTACACTCTACAATAGATTTATTTTAAAAACACATACTTGACTCCACCAAATCAAACGTTAAATCGCATTTATAATTGATACAACATAGTGCAACTGATAAGAAAAGATATAAAAAAAAATACTGATAACAAATATATCGAAATTTCAGTTTTATTTTTGTCGAGAGTAAGAAGCCACTGTACCATAAACTATCTTACCCTGCTTACCGAACCCCATTCATTAAAAAGGTCATTTTTTGACTTTCGACACCATTTTATAAATAAAAGCACTTAAGTGGGAAAAAACGTAGGAAAACGTACTATTTCACGATTTCATTATTTTATAAAAACAAAAATGACCGATTTGATTATTATTGTTCACGATTGGAATTTGATTTACGAATTTTGCAACGATAAAACTGTGCCGTTTGTGCACCGTTACACTACTCATCACAAATCAGCGCGAAACGGAAATACGTACTAATGCTTCCGTATAAATATGATTTGCTGCACGTGTCGTACCAAATCATATTTTATTACCTATTTCTTATTATCTGCAATTTAACCGTGCAGGTAACACGTGTGCGCTCGTGTTATTATTACAATATAAAATCAATTAAAAAACTGCATAATTTCCCCGCGAAAACCCTCGAGAGAGAGAGAGAGATTCATATGAACCGTGGACGGAGGCGATAATTAAAACCGATAATAATTTATGTGATTATAATAATATAGCATAATGAACTCTTCACGGTTAATCAATTTAAACGTAACTTATACCACATACTTTATATACATCAGTGGTTCCCAACCTCTTTTATTTTACGCTCCTTTTGTAGATTTTCAAAAATCTCACCCCTCTTCCTCTACGTTTTACCTTTTTGAGAACAATATTCCGTACGATTTTTTGGGCAATGTTGCCATATACTATTAATTATTGTCAACTCGTTTAATTTTATTAAATAATATAACATTATAAAAAAAATTGATAAATTTGAAAAAGTTAACATTTTTTCAATTGAATTGGTTATTGTAAATTGTATAATTTTTTTACTAACTACAAACTACTATAAAATAAAATTAGTTTTTCACTTAACTTCTGCAGAAATAATCATGCGTCAATGTAGGTTTGTTTGGATAGGTCAAGCAAAAAACCACGGGTTTATAAAAGTAAAAAAAATTACTTTTATACAAATAAACAATTAATTGTATAGAGCTGAATGTAATACCTCACCGTATAATTAAATACAAAAAAAAAACTTATCTGATATATAACGATCGTATCGCTGTTGTACGTAGTACACGTGTTACTATAATAGTTAGGAATACCCTATACGTAAACCGCTATAACTCATTAAAATTGTCAATTACCTACGTAAGCTTATGAAAATCTGGCAACATGCGCTAAAATATTAGGAACACAACTTACGGAATCGTTTGCCTAACCGATAACCGGTCGTTATTAATTTATCATTTTTCTCCTTCATTGTGAAATAAAAATAGTTTAAGTAATAAATACAAATTGTGCACAACCTAACCTCCACTGCTATCCAAGGTGTTTCACCAAGATATATCCATTGCGATATCTCGGAATATAGTATTTACTTTTTCGGATTTTTTTTTTTTTAAATCTAAAAAACAAGTAGCTCTAAATTGTTACATTACCCATTATATTTTTCAATGTGAACCGACTACCTGTTGGTCATAGTGGTAGTTACGTAAGCACGTATACATAAAACAAATTTCGGCGAGATTCGTAACCGACTCGAACCACAATATGCAATGCATGGTATATGAAGCGTTAAAAGTAGAATTGTTAAAATTAAACCCCTAAAACTTCCACTAGTATACGTGCCTGACCGTACCCATTTATTTTGTCATATCTACAAAAGCAGGTATAAATATGTATATGTATATGACTGAAATGATAATTAGAAAAAAACACGAAAAAATTATTTCATTTATGTACCTATTTGATACTATATACATATACTAAATTGTTTTCCGTTTACATAAGTAACTAACCATTTTTTATTATAGCCTGTACCGAATATTCGCTTTTTATGTACACAAACGACGTATATAAATAACGATAACAGTTTTTATAATGCTGAGATTTGAAAAATGTGATTAATTAATTAAATGTATTTTTTTTTTTTTTTTGTCTGCAATAATAACGATGAGATATTGTACGGCATAAAATTGCAGTAAGTGCAGTACAGTGTACAACGACTCGAAACGACCGTGTACAACATCTAATAATATAATGTACAATGAAATTTAAAAGCGCCTTTTAACCTCCTTTTTATAATAGAAGGGCGACGGTTAGGAAAAACGGAGTACGAGATAAGAGCGGACTTAACGATTTCACTATTTACATTACGGAATATTTGTGTAATAACGTTTGCCGAGCTCTCTTTTATGCGCGGCACAGTGGGTATTTACGGATCTTTATGCAAGTTAATGTTTTTTCACATACCCGGGGTATCTATTCGATAGGATACAGTATATTATAAGTCACATGGTTATTGAATTATGCGATTTGCATTATAATATTATATTCGTTATTTGCATTGATATACGAATGCGCTACGTCTTATTATAATATAGTTCCGTCGATATTTCTTAGCTTCGTTCATGATAAATAAATGATACAGAAATAAGTTGTTTCGCACCGAAATTCGCATTTTTTTCTAATCTCGTAATTATTTACATAACGAACATCATAGTAATATATATCACGAACTATCATTTCAAATTGGTTTATCGTATTTTTAGATACGTACGCAAGAAAATTAATTTGATCTTTATACATAGTACAACGTAGAACATTGTTTTGTTTTCATTCGTTACAAAATAAACAAATTATCAATATCGGCAACACGCGTAAGCGGCGTACTTTAATATATATTAATTATTTTTTTTATTACCTTCGTGTGTTTAACGCAAGTTGTAACCATACACAATTGATTTTAATGTTTTGTGAAAGTATATATTATTACCAATCGCTTCGAAACCGTTGTCGGTCGGTTTATTTTAATAAAATATTACATACTTTGTTGTCGTTACTCCAGCAGTCAATAGGCTAGGTTCTCCCAATCTCAATATATAGATTATCGAGCGGGATGTTTTTATTGACAAGATTTCTTGAATATAATTTATAAATTTCTAAACTGTGAGTACATGATATATCTGTTTTATTAAATATGAATATAATACGAGTATAAAGTGGTTAATGTACATTAATAGTTTCACAAAAGAATAATAATATTTGTTAGTATGATTTATTTGCTAACACATTTTTTTTTTTTTTTAAATAATATTTAAAACATTTTTGAATTTTTTTTATTTTTGATATTCTTAGATTTTACAAGTATATTATTTTTCTTGTATAAAAAGAAAAAATAAGATATATGTTAAATAAAGTTAAGGTAAGTTATAAAGACAACTAAACCATTAAAGTCGTTATAATTTTTTACATAATGTTTGATGTTGAGGACATTGTCTATTAGCATAATAACATTGATTGTTCTTCCAATTTACTAGACCTATTCTAACTAAAGCCATGGCAGACGCACATATATCTAACCTTTATGATGGTAAGAGTATCAAACCAAATTCTGATATTAGTGATGCATCACTCCACTCTAAATTAGCACCTTTTATTATACCTTCATTTCTTTGCAAAGCATTGACGATATCATAACACACTTCGTATTTACTATTAGATAATATCATTAATGTCTTATTAATATTAGATTGTATAGTCACATACGTTGCATACTCTGATGCTATGATTAAACTTAATCCTGCACCAGCTGGTATTACACACATGTCGTTAACCTAACCTAACATCTACACTGCCGCGGAATGTGTAACGAAATATTCTGAATATTGTTCGCATATTTCAACTATAGAATATTATTCCTCTAGACGTATTCGCACCTAATTTATCTACACGTATTACCTCGTTATTTATGCTGTTTATCGGACAAATATTATATTTTACGGTCGAACTTATTTTACTATTATTGTTAGTATTCATAAAATATTTAACAGCCGGCGGTACTCTTAATTAGGCTCTGAAGATAATAATAATTCACAGTAATTTAATAATATACCTATCTGTCTACTTTATATATACTCTTGTGCTTTTATAATTGACAATAAATTGCTCTGTATTTAACTTAATTCAATATCCGCACGCATTTTAATCTAAATAATTCAATTCAATTATTTACGCGCAAAAGATAAAAATCTTCAAAATAATATTCAATAATAACTTATATAATTTAATAAATGTACGCGCAAAAATAATCCTCACTATATCCTCACTCGCACAATTCTTTATAATAAACATACCAGGTGATCCATTTAAGTGGGTACATTCATTATCTCAGAAAATATTATCATTTTTTTGGAATTAATTTTCTAGAATATTGAAGAAACAAGCAACTCTACAATTTTATATTAATGCTATTTTTTTTCACTCCTATTTTTTGGGTTAAACCACCCACCTACTTTTGATTTTCAAATAATTTAAAAAGTCCATAAATATATGGAGTACTAGTTAAAATACATCATAGTATTGAATTGTTTGATTTCTGTCCAGCTGTTGACGAGATATTCCATTTTTAAGTTTGAGTTGGAGGAGAGTTGTAGTGGTTCATTATTAACACCGTGCGCCGTACCGCCACACAAATGATATTCCATCACTCTCCTCCAACCCAAACTTAAATGTGAAATATCTCGTCAGCGGATTGATGGAAATCAAAAATGTCATCACTAAAACTTATTTTAACTAATATTCGATCTATTTGTGATATTTTTAATATAGGTTATCAATTGAAAATCAAAGTAAGTAGCAGTTTCACCCCCAAAAATAGGGGTGACAAAAAATAATATAAATTTAAAATTGTTTAGAGCTACTTGTTCCCTTAATATTCTAGAAAACAAATTCGGATAAAAGTTAATACTTTCCGAGATAATGAGTGTACCCCTTAAATGGATCACCTAGTATATTTTTCATGCTCAACTTATGTTAATAGACTCACAATAATTTTTCTCCGCTAGCTGACAATTTCTGAATTAATACGCCTGACTCGGTTGAAGAAAACTTGTCAAAAACAATAAACGTAATTATATGTTTATTTATAAACCGGGATCAAAGTTTCTGATGTTATCATTTCGTTTTGACGGTTCGACCGTTGTTTGTTATCATTGATTTCTAATTAATAAATAAATGTGTTGAGATTGCTTATGTGGGTTTGCACTGTTACTTATTGTCCAGGGAGTAGGTATACTAATGGATAATATCATTGAAAGATACTATTTTTTATATGAAAAATCGGAGGTCAGACTTTATGTTGTACATTTATAACCTACATTACAATATTATATTTAATTACATACAAATGTCTTATTTTATGTATTTAAACGTTATATTTTACAAATATAAAATATATGGTAATGATGATGAAAATAATAAATATTATATCGACTTGTATATTTACGTCTATGTACAATAACGGTTGGTTTATTGTAGTTGATGGGCATAACCGAGTAGAATTATTATCTAACCATTCAATAGTTTATACTGTTTATCGTATTTGAGAAGTTTTCCCGGATAAAAATATTCAGTAGTGGATAAATAATAAATCGAAAAACATCCGACAATACGTCTAAACTATCGACGGTATAAACTATTGTCGACATTTTCGGTCACTAGTTTTTTCTAACTCGTTGTTTTTTAAAACCCAAAACGTACAAACAATATTTTTCACTTTGCGTGGGTCTATTCAGTAATATTTTAGTTAACGCCTTTTTTTCCATATTCTGAGTTGATATGAATAAGCTACTATACTTTGACTAAAACATTATGTTTATTTTTCTCCGAAAATACTTTTTGTTGTGTGTAAAATCCTCCAAATTGGATTTATAAAAGATCCGGGTTTTTTGCTTTAGGTACTTTATTCGTAAACATTTACAGGATTCCTAACAGATTTTCTAGACAAAAGCTGAAAATAGATATTCATCGGTTTTATTTCTGTTGATTTCTATGTTTCCTCAACTACGACAGAAAATTACATGACCAACTTATACCAATTTAGTGAAAACCTTATCATAATGTTTACGTACCTAGCTTTGCTTAAAATCGTTTTTTGGTCACGATCGTTTATCGTTGTTTTCAGTAACTATGCAAACTGAATAACCAACAATATACCTTTCCAGTTCCCCACCTATAACAATGGCCTACCCGTCAGGTGTTTTTGTTTTTATAATAAAAACTCTTTCTGTTAGAATCTTTTAATTAGTGGTTGTAGATTTATCGAAAATTGTTTTATTTCAAATTGAGTATGTTGTAACTACAGATATTATAAATGTATTTATATGTGGTTCTGTATAATCCGAAATTGAATAGAACTGATTTATAGAGAAAATAAAAAATAATAATAATAAAGTAAATGCAATTACAATAAAAAGACAGACAAAGATTGATTTGTATATTAATAGCTGTCATGTATACAATGTATACCCTTATAACATTTCCGAGTTACGGGGTTTTTTTTTGTTTGAAAAACTTCAATTTTAATTAAAAACACTCGATAACTGCGCGCCTTCCGTTTCATACCTATTTGTTTCGCTCTATACACATTTATATCGGTCGCGAGCCGACCTAATATTGATTCGCAGACTTTTTAGGATAGGCTAACGTTTAAATTAAATGTTACGCGTCTTAAAACTAATCGCGCGAATTTTGTCCTGCCGGACGCAAATTCGTTATTTCGTACGTTCTAAACACGGATAAAACGAACCCGGGTTTCACGTCCTTTTTTTAAACACTAACTAATATAATATTGTCAGTAAACCTTTTTCGAACGGTGCGCTCGACGCTCGTCGTTATATTATTATTAAAAGAGTCGGTCGAGTATTCGGCTCGAATCGACAAATATTATCTGGGTATACTTGTTAACTCAAATACCCGAGTATTCGTAATTGTTTTGTTTAAACAAAATAAATGTATAATAACCACCTAGGTATAAATATCTTCAATTTCCGATAAAGAGACAGTGTTTATTAGTTTGAAATAGACTGCCATTATATTATGAAAACGGCATGTTTCGTGTTTAATTTAAAGTATGTCGAATATTCGAGTAGTCGAAGATTTTTTTTTTTTTTGCTCGAGTATTTGATTTAACTCGGAGTACTCGACTTTTGAACTCGATTCAATTTCAAATAACCAAAACTCGCCCAACTCAAATTGTTAACAAAGACAAATATCTACACCAGTAAATTCCAAGCTATATTTTTGCTTACAGTAATTGTTTTATGGTACGCACATGCTTACATATTCCGTATTTCTTCTTTGAAGTTGTCGGTATCTTCGTTTTTCGTTCATCATAATAATATTACAATAATTGTGACTATCCACCTTGCGATAATATTAATCGAGCACGGCTTACCCGTAATCATTCGCTTTAATTAAACGGTAATGCGTATAGGCGTCCATATTTCACACCATCGAAATCCAATTACACAAATGACAATATCGAGTGTTTCGCTTTTCCTGAAAAAATTGTTAAAATATCATTATGAAATTTCATCGGGTAACCGACGATTTACTTAATGAGTAAAATAAAATAACTGATACTCAAACTAGTTGGGAAGTTAAAATATGTGATACAAAGTTATTTAATTTATATCTGTAAGTGGTAATAAGCCATTAAAAACGATTCTGAGCGAATTCCGATAAATATGCCGCAATTTTTATTATTTATAAAAAAACCAACTAAATTACGTTTAATTTTTAATTTTTTTTTTTTTACTAACAAGTTCAACTTATACCGAACCTCGTGTAATATGTTCAAAAATTTCTGTTTTATCAAACAATTGTATTCATATAATACCTGGGTATTAAATAAAATTTAAAAAGTACTACAAAATATAAAATGTCTATTAATAGCTCAAAAATCGGCAGAATTTTTTGAAAATTTTATTGTGTCTACAAAAAGATAATAGAGATATTCTATATAACAAAAAATGTTTATTTAATTTAATCATTCTAAACTGATTTACAACAAAACAAGAAAATCGAAAATAATGAAACCGTTATTTCCTTTCTACATACGGGTTTCCAAGTTATTCCTAATTATAAAAAACCCCACGAAAAATAAAATAAAACAAACTCCTTATATGCATTGGCTTAACAAATTTTTCTTTCTAAAAATATGCTACTCTTTATACTCTTTTTATACTGGGTTTATCTCCACAATTGTTAATCTTAAAAAAACAAAATCGATTAGATTAATTATTTTCATATTATATTTTTGAGCACATTTTTTATGCGGATAATATTTTTCGTTTCAAACACTAACACTTATAAAATGCAAAATTATTTCTATTCAAGATCTCAAGATGGAAAATTATTAAATCGAAAAAATATCTATTAACAAATAGACATAACAAAAGTACCGGAATACACCCCTGAAAATTTTACGTCCAGGATAAATTCTAGCCTTACCCACTAGTTTCGATCCTAGATCCCTAGATATAGATACTTAAACATAATTAATTATTGCTATTATTGTATGTTCAGATGGAGGATGTTGAATGTAATAATCACGAAAACCGGCTGATGTTCAGTTTACAACAAATGATGAACTCCGAACAGTTTGCAGACGTTATTATATGCTGCGCTGATGGATACAAATTACGAGCCCACAAAGTCGTACTGTCATATTGCAGTTCATATTTACAAGTAAGACGAGTAAAATGTTCAATTTTTCCTACTTCTAACAATAAAATATGCGGGGTTACCGCGTGGTTCTATTTTATTTGAAACATATTTCATATATTTTAAATTCTTAACGGTTCATCCCCTATAAATCCTTTTGTTAATTTTGCTCTGAAAACCGTTTTTCGGTTGGTACTCTATATAGGAACTATTTTTCTAAATTCCAGACAGTTTTTCTAAAAAACTAAAAACAAAAAAACTAATGACAATTGATTTAATTATTGTTGATTTCTGGATTACCGTGGCCACAAGGGAAAAAATACACTACTTTTGGGAATATATTACCAATTTAACGTACTCCGCTCAGAATTATTATTCGATTGCGATGACTTATCGGTTGTTTTCGGTATATATTTCTAACTTAACCTAACGAAAATACATCTAACCGAACCTTCTCATTTAACTCTCACATGTACCCTGAGGCCTACACACACACGGAGTTTGAAGTGTATGGCCGAATTTTGTCGTTTGTTGTTACTATATACTATAGACAACCAAGATCTCGTACGAAACACAGACATTTTCTTTTATCCGATGGATTTTTTCGATTTAATTTAATTTTTCAATTTTACGTCCTTTGATACATTAAACGTACGTTAACGTATTATATAACGACACGGTCAGGTGCATAGTGTATAGTCGATTATTATTGAAGTCAGCAACTACACACAACGCGCAATGCGTTCACACCGTGAAACCGTCGCATCAATGTTTAATAATGATTGTAATAATTATTTATTCAATTCGCCGATCACGCGTGTTACCGCAGTACCTAGTAATTATTATCAACCACGCATACATACGTCATATAGCATCGTTATTGGAACGGATAAAATCGCGAATAATTATTATAAATTATGAATACACGCACATAGTTGACGGTAAACAAATAATTACAGGAGAATTCTGTTCGACCGGAAACCGCCAAATGTATCGTGTTCAAAACTCCTATTAAGAGGCCTCTCTCTCGGTTTTTCTAACGAGAAATATATAGTGAAAATGTGTTCACCCAAAACGAACGAAAAGACCATAAGAATCGGTATTTATCGATAAAACGTCTATTATGCCATTTTTTAAATTACAAGATTTTGAAAACAACTTCTTCGGGGGTTTTTTCTCAAACTATTTAGTTATTGAAAAAAATACAATTCTTTCTACCGTACCACCGACAATGATTTAGATATTCATATCGAATTATCGACGAGATTATCTTTAAAATGGTGTCATATACAAATTGTGTAATATGCTTTTTATGTACGTAGACCCGATTTCAAAGGCATTTTCGGTATTTTATTTCGTTTAATGTGAACGCATTTTTTTCTATAAAAATACGTTACTTAGGATGATAATTATAGCGTTTAGGTTGACAATAGAGAAACCCAAAAGACTCTGCCGATCCCGATACCGCTAGTCATATAGTCTAACAATAACTTGTCGATTTTGTCACCTACCAATTATTACTAGTAGTCGTTCTGGTTCCTCCTTGAATTTGAGAACATAATATTCTATAACACTTTTAATTAATGCATTTCTACTTATGCGTACGTACATATTTAACAAAGTTTGTGCCAAACAATTTTTTTATTTCGATAAATAACTAAATTGATTTTTCGACCAACAGCTACGGTTTCAAAATTCATTATTGCGATGCATGCCACTAACTAATATATCGTTTCATGTTAGATTATCCAGAAACTAGCTTTATCAAGTCAGTATTCCGAGTTAAAATGCCTTCATTACGGGTAATACATTATATAGTCATTTTTATTATACCTATTTCAGATAAATTTAAACGTCTAAATAGCTTATTTTTTGTTCAAAAATTTTACATTTTTCATTAAGTTTCCAAATCCGTTAAAATTACACATTCTAACTATCTTTTCTCCAAAAGAAAAAGCCTGCCGCAATCGACGAATCCCTGAGATTAGTGTTCATAAATAGATGTAATATAATTTAAAGAGGGAAATATTTTTGAGGACACCATCATGTTGATTTTTGTCTAAATAATAGTGCCAAACAAAAAATCTACAGATCTTTTTATTTAAAAATAAGAAAAATAGAGAAAAACTGCTGTATTTCTTTAGTTTGACAATATTCCGGGTGAAAAAAACAGCGCGACGAAACCTTCGAAAATATTCTCCTATTTTTAAACTATATTACCGGTGTTTAAACTGTAAATTATGTCAACCTAAACGCCACTATTTCAATTCTAATTTCGTAGTTTTGTTATTATGTTGCCCGTTAATTGGACTCAGATGGTAAATTCGGATATTACGTAATCCTTTTAAGTAAATTCGTTAAAATTCAATTAAATTGAAAGCAATGAAAACGTGTCAGTGTGATAATTTCGCGTGATCCGGTGATAAATGCGATTTAAGGACGTTGCCCACAGGGAACCGAAGGGTACGCTGTCTCCTGCGAAAATGGAGTTATAGTTTTTGAATTTATTTTATTAGGAGTGTCAATTGGGATCATATTAGTTGTTAATGTCCGTGGACCGTATGAACAAATGAAAATTTAAAACTTCCGAATTTCCGCTCGTCATAGGTGTTACTTCAAACGAATTTGGCTCAATCCTGTTATATTATGAATGCGGAAGTTTGTTTGAGGATGAATTCCTCCTGGAAGGATAAATGTACGTTTGTTACTCCTTTACGCCCAAAAAATATGATTTAACGCATTGATCTGAAACTTTGCATATAATATGTGGTTCACGACCAGGAAATCTATATACGTATAGATAGCATATAGGTTATTTCGTTCATTATTCATTAGCAATTTGCATTCTATCGCTCAATCAGTAATAGCGTAATGATAATTTTTATTAGGCAGCTGGTATTATTGTATATTTATACATTTTCTTTATCACCGTTGATTTTCAATATCCTATGTATCCTAATACGTTATATAAATATAACATAATAACGACGAAGACCTTGTATTTTACGATATGTTTTGCATATATTTGTCTGTAGGTCCACCGTGTCGAAATAGCGGCGAATTCCGACAGAGAGTTGAAAGTGTGTGCATTTAGTGAAATCGGTTAAAAATAATTATATTAGCCTGCTCTTAATTTTTAGAGAGGTTTCGATATTGCTTGTTATATACTCGAGTCTTCAGAGACGTTCAAAAGGTGAATTTCTTTTAATTATAGCCGCTTTTTAGATTCTGAGCGTAGGGAGGAATGTATAAGTTGCAATAAAATTCTATTTTTTTTCTTGTCGTCTGTAAACGACTTTTCTACCACAAATCTATAGGTACAATCAAATATGACAAGAGGATCATTTTTACTGAACATTGAATTCAATTGTTTGATGAGTAAGAGGCCGTATTTTAATTTTCAAATCAGCTTTCATAATATTTGAAAAAACCGGAAATAACATAGGAAATACAAATTAAGTATACGACATGGTTTTGTTTTTTCTGATTTTGATTTTTGTTTATTAATCGGTTAAAAATTATCGTAGAGAGCAAAAATATTCACAAAATATATAAACAATTAACATAAGAAGTTCAAAAATTTGTATTTCTTTTTTTATAAACGTTTTAATTTAAAATTTTTTCCAACATCTAAAAAATTATCGACTACCTAATAAAAACTTCACCCATAATTGTTTTTCGTTAGCAATGGTTTATCGTTATTAGTTAAATAACTTTATATATTCTATATCTTCCCGATTTCCCACCTACAACAGTGGCACACCCATCAGCAGTATCAGTTATTCTTTTGTTTTTTTTTTTTTTAGTTTTGTGTAGATTTGGTGAATTCTTCTTTGACGATGGAATGTTTACAGAAAATATTGTTGATCGAATAATTTCTAAAATGACGAACCACGTGGCTGACTGGCTGTGATTTGATTATTGAATGCGTTCAAGTTCGTTAGGATTTTCTAATGAAATATTGGTATTTTGATATGTGAGAGAATATGCAAGAATTTAAATTATATTTATATTTTCAAATTAATATGTTTATTCGAAATTTGCTCAAAATTGTTTTTCGTTAACACAGATTTATTGAAATGAAATATTTTATACATTTTACTTTTCGAACACTTCGTCTACAACAGCGGCACACCTATTATCAGTATCAATGCTTTACTTTTTTTTTTCTAAAGAATATTACCAAGAGTTAAAGGAATATTTTCCAAATACTCCCAGTTCCCCGGTACGTTCCTCGAGCAATATGCCTGATTGAACATCACGGTTCACGAGCATCAGCTTTTTTTAGATTCCGCCCGGTGTGAGGAATGTATTGCTTTTAAAACGAAAAACAAAATATTTTCCGGTATTTCCGTAAAAAAATTGTATGGATCTAGAAGTCATACAATAATTTGTGCATACGGTGAAAAAGTGTTAAAATGACTTCAATGATTTCATAATAAATAGGGAAAAAACGGAAAAATGGGAAATTTACGAAATGTACTATTTTCAAATCGTGAATATTACGGCCTTTCAAAAACGTGTGCAACCGAACTCCGATCAGCGTCGTTTTTCGATAACGATGGTTAACCGTTGGGTACAGATATGCATTCGATTTCCCCTCTGTCCTTCCAACTTCTCGCCGCAACAACAGTAACCCGGCCATCGTGCGAAATATGTCCGTTTTTTTTTTTTTTTTTTTTTTTTGTTTTTTTTTCTAAAATTCATTTTTCGGTTATTGTCGCTAAATATTTCCGAACGCGTCGGAATGGAATAATCGTATTAATAAGTACTTATTCGATTCGCCGGGCACCACGCGTCCACGACGTGTCGGTGCCCGGCCGTCGGGTAACTGCTCGTTATTATTGTTCATTTTTTCGCGACCTACTGCACGTGAACTCAGATATTATTATTGTGATGCGTATAACACGGGAACGAAAACCGCCGAAACAACAATGCAATTAATAAAAACCGTGCGCCACGTTGAGTACCGTAGTTAATCGTTTGCCGTTTACGCGTACCCATTAGCATAATACGAAAGCCGCGCGCCACGTCCGAAATACGATTACGGATTAATTGTTATTGTCGCTCGCCGCGGCGTTTTGCAGAACATGTTCCTCGGCCACCCCGGGCCGGACGACAGCGTCACGATCATCCTGCAGGACATCGGGCGCGAAGACGTGGAACGGGTCCTGGAATTCGTGTACACGGGCGCGGCCGTCGTGCCAGGCCACGCGATGGACGGTTTCGTGACGGCGGCCGGTGCGCTGGGTATCGGGCCGCTGCTCGACCCGCGGGGGCACCTGGAAATGTCCGCGGTCCACCAGCCGCCACCGCCGCCGCCGCAGCCGTCGCACGGCCGTCATCGGCCGTACCATTATCGCGGTCGACCGGCCGTCGTCGAACACGCGAAGCACGCGACCGGGCCGGCGTACCAACGGACGTCGCGGCTGTCGCCCAGGACCACGGGAATCCTGACCCCGTCGCCGTGGGCTCAAAATTCCCGGCCGCCGTGCGCGGCGCCCAAACACTCGGCCCCGCACTGCGGCAGGACCGCCGCCGATCCCCACGTGGAATCCACCGGGGCGGTCACCCCCGCGGTCGTTATCGCGTCAACCGTTTCACCGACACCATCGCCGATGCATACTGCGCCTACTACGGATACCGCGCTGCCACTAACGACGATGTCCGCCACAGAACAACGGCCACCGCCGAACGCCGCCTCTGCAGACGTGTCCGCGACCCAGACCGCGGTTAAGGTAATGCGCTAACGCGTTATTATTTAATTCAAATTACACAGTACGTCCCATAGATACTCCGAAAATCGCCCGAATGTTTTGAACGTTTTCGTCGCAGCCAATTATTATTCGGTGAACATTGGATGGCTCTACGATTTTTTTTTAACCGAATTAAAAAAAAAAAAAAAAAAAAAAAAAAACTGTCCTAGCATAATAGGAATGGGTGCAACCACTTTTATAGCTAATTTATTGTATACCTGTAAGGAACGATAAACCATAAGTGATGCTTTGTCAATAATATTATAGTAAAATGATTAAGTAGGCTCCATATATTTTTTTCAATAATATTTCTTTAATGTTGTACCGATTTTCCTGGTTTTCCCATGTTTATCCCGGTTTTTCACATTTGCCTGGAAAACTCTTGGGAAAATCAAAAATGAACATCCTAAAGTACCCCCCCAGTTGGTTTCTTTTAGAAACATTGCTATCATTATAAATTGGAACAAAATTTCCGGTGGAAAAATTGTGCACAGAAAAAAAGAAGGCCGTAATATATTTTAACTAAAAGCTACATTTCTTATATTTTCCCGTTTTTCTTCCATTTTTTTTTTTTTTTTTTGGTTTTTTAAATTAGATGAGAAAACTTTCGAGAAAAAAACAAAAAATAAGCCCCTTAAAGTACCTCTCCACATAGCGATTTCTTTTCAAAAAAGGTGCTACACTTGAAAATCCGAGCAAGTCTTCTGGTAGAGAAGTTGCGCATGAA
The DNA here is from genome assembly GCA_902439185.1 of Cinara cedri. Taxonomy (NCBI): domain Eukaryota; kingdom Metazoa; phylum Arthropoda; class Insecta; order Hemiptera; family Aphididae; genus Cinara; species Cinara cedri. The sequence continues at coordinate 291,064 of CABPRJ010001895.1, forward strand.
TAAAAATAAAATAAAATAAACATCTTTGTAAAACCACAAGCGTCTTCGCTCCACTAAGAATTTAAAATCGAATATAATGAAACCGATAACACCGTTAACTTTCTTGTATTCCTTACATATTTCTCCGGTTTTTTCCGAATTACTAAGAAAATTACGGGGAAAATCGAAAAATTACCACCTTAATAAACCAACTAAATCCAAAATTGAACAAAAAAATTATTTCTAGTCGTTTTTTAATAGGCGCAAGATTTCTGATAGAAAAAATGCTCGTGGACACACACACACACACACATATAAAAAAAAACACGCAAACCATAGTAAAAAAAAAAAAATACGTTCCTCGCTCCGTTCTGAATTTAAAGTTCTCTACGGCTGTCATAAGAATTTTAAAATATGAAACTAATAGCCAGTGTTCTAAAAAATAAATGTTAAAATATCTAGATAAAAACACGGGACAATCGCTAGAATAATTATTTAGATAAATGTATATAATCAGCAACTTTGTGTCTATAGGTGAAAAAAAAACTAGATAATTTTGTTCGTTGTCTTAGACAATACACAAGTGTTAAATAATATTGCGGTTTAATTATTTATTTCGGATAACATCTCGGATGACTTATTTTTCGTTTATCTATAGTAGATAAGATATTCTTTATCAAGATAAAAACACAACACTAGTCAGTGTTGTGTTTTTATACTATACGTTAATAATAATAACCCGTCGGTCGTAATAGTAGTGCACGTACACTCCTCGAAACTGCCATGCACAATATACAATAATATCAATACGCAATACGGTCTGTCGTATCCCGCGGAGGTTTCATAATCATTATTTTCAGTTAGTACGACCGCCAGGTAGGAAATGCAATTTTCATTACTCCGCCCGGTCGTCGTAAAACGTTATAAACCGACACGGTACGCATTATGCAAATTAAAAAACTCAACGTCATCGCTACAATAAACGCTATAGTAATATAACACCTACCTATACCATGCCGCATATACTATCATTTGAATCCATTACGGAAACAGGTAGGCATCTGTATTATTATTATATTGCGGCAGTATTGCAACGTACAACGAATTCAAACTTGTACCTGTTTGATTTCTTATGCGACTGAAATTTTATTCCGATCGTACCCACCTATAATATTATAATCGTAATCGCCCGAGAGTGAATGTATTTTTTTTTTTTTTTATTATTATTCGTCCCGGTACACGCGAGAAACGAGTAAAATTTCGTTTCGCATACGATTCGTTTTATTAAACAAAAATCGTATGTGTAAATAGTACTCGCGTGGAATTAAAAAAAAAACCGTTTTATTGCGCACCCCAATTATTACTACTCGGCGATAGAGCGTGTTAATTTTAGCGTTCCATTAGTCGGCCGGGTTTACAGACTCGTGTTAAAAATATCAAATCGATATTGCCGAAGTAGGAATCGCTTTTTTCTTTTATTCCCGGCGAAGCGAGGAACGCGTATTTCGTACTTTTACTGCGACGGGTGTTTTTTTTTTTTTTGTCTGTAAAAGTATATGCCAACCCGATCCGAAAGACTCGCAATCATCGACTTCGGGGGTGGTTTTCGAAAGCGTGTTACGGCTATATTTACAGGTGCATGTGTGTTCGGAAGACAACCGCGGTAAAAATGTAATTAACTTGTTGTAGTTCAGCGAAAAATAACCGTAGACCCAGGACCATAGTCCTTAACGTATAAGATAAGATCCACAGATCCACGGATCCATAGATCCACGTCTTAACAGTCCACTTTTAAGTTTGGGTCGGGGAGAGTAGTGGAGCAGCGTTTGTGTAGCGGCACGGTGCGTGACGTGTTAATAATACACCACTATAATTGGCTTCTACTCAGAGAAGTATTGAATATCTCGTCAATGGATCGACGGAAATCAAAAATATCAACAGCATAACAAACATTCAGTCTATTTATGGAATCGTTAACATTGTTTACCGTTCGAAAATCAAAAGTAGACAGTGGTTTTACTCCGAAAAATAAGGGTGACGAAATTGTAGAGTCGCTTGTTTGTTAACGTGTTTTGAAAAAACGAAATTCCGGAAAAAAATTATACTCTCCGAGGTAATGAGCGTACCGCTTAAATGGATAGCTTCGTATAAAGTGTGTTGGAAAATCTAAATCTTGATTGTTATCTTCTCTCCTTCTCTTTTTCTTTCTCTCTTTTTCTCTCTCTATTTCTCTCTCTCTCTCTCTTTCCAGACATTATTTCGCCTTCCTACCGACACCGTGGTACATAAATTACCATTCACCTATTACTGCGGCAATTGATATGATATTCGTTTTATAATTTGGTCATTCTTCGATCGTGACCGGTCTCGTATTACACCTGTATCTGCACTCGAACCGTGAACGATATAATATTATAATTTTATGATTATCGAACACGACCGTCCGAAAACGAAATCACATTTTAAATGAACTTTCACGCAGTATTAATTATTTATTTAAACATTATGAGTGTAGCAAAGAAGCAATTACATATATAGTTTAATTAATGATTTGTTTTCACTCTTATGGAAAATACTGTTTCGGTTAGAAAAATTGCTCAGATTTTTCCGAGCCGTACTTGAGAAGACGAGGAATTTTGACCGGTAAAATTTTACTTAAAACACTATTTGAAATTTCTCACAGTTTACCCATTTTAATAATTCATGAGGTCTTTTTTTTTTTTGGACGTCGAACATTTTTTTGGTAACGGTCAATGCTCCAAATTTTTTGAAACGCGTACCTTTAAAAACGCGGAATTTTTGACGATGGTATTTTATTTTAAAAATTATTCTACATTCCCAACAGCTTTTTTATATACAATTTACAAAACTGACGAAAATTGTTTTCTTTTTTGATATCTGTGTTATCTTTTGGCTAAACAAGCTGAACATATCATTGTTCAAACAACTCCTATTATTTTTTTATTGTGACGATTTATCGTTGCTTTTAATATGCAAATTAAACTGCCTCTATACTATATACCTACACAATTTTCACCTAATACAGCCTTCCCATGGATCGAAGCAGTGATGGGCATAAAAAATAGTTCAAAAGTTAAATTTCTATTAACTTTTTATAGCCATTACTCATAATTTATGAATTTAAATTGAAAATTTAACTCGTTGTCATTCAGTCAATTTTGGTTTTAAAGCCATGGTTAAAAAGTCAAAATGACTTAAAAAAAATTATAAAAAGGCTAAAACTTTGAAAACTGTTAATGAATATGTATTTCAATATTCTCTAGCTCCTCCCGAGAAACTCCTTTCAATCTGAAGTCACTGGACATATGGACATAAATATTTCGTGTTACCTTTATAAGGAATCACACTATAATATTATATTATACATCTGTGGGTTGGTGCGAGAAGGGCCAATGTCAAAAAACTATAAAATCCTTCACTCTGCTCCGAGTCTAAAAAAAAAAAAAAAATACTTAAAATTTAAACTGAAAATTACAATGTAAAGTTCATAATATTATTAAAATAACTATACGATTTTTTTTGTTGACATTTGCCCTTCTCGAGCCAAGCTACAGTAAAACTATATTCAAATAGTCCTATATAGTTTCAGACTATTCTGTTTTGTTTAACACTAGTTTTTGGTCGATTTTGGCTCCATTTTGTCCGTTGTCGTTTGAAGTGTAATATCATTATTATGACGAGTGGATCTTAGTCACGTGGCTTTGCGACGTACTTCGTATTATATATTACTGCTCACACGATTATCTATAAGCGCAGCAATGGTGCAATCAGGATGAGCTAGGAGAGCTTAACTCTCTCTTCAGATCCTCTGAATCCCCCTCAGTGCAGAGACCCGTCAATCACATTTAATATTATAGTGGGGTTCAAACCCCACTAGGTTTATGAGTTAATCGCGCCACAAAAACTTTATACTTTCTGCTATACATACCGAGAGTATCCAATTAAAAATCCTACGTTTTTTTTTTTATAGTTTCTATATGATATTATCGATCGTACCTACATTATATTATTATGTTATTAACGTTGTATTTTCGAATTACTTCGTTCTTACGACGACCGCATTTACTATTACTTGCGTATACCTATAATAAAATTGTTATATATTATTTAGACATCGGTGGACTGTATACCCAAGTAGCTAAAATTATAACCGTGTTCTCGATTTACACATGAAATTCATGAATCGTTTCGCCTATTTTTCACGCGTGATTGGTATAAATACGTTACCGCCTACGTCATTAATCTTATAAAATAGTAATATTATATAAACCCCGAATATTGGTTTCAATCATATCGAGCGGTTTTCGCCTTTCTAGAATACGGTGTTTACCTACCTGTATAATATATTGTAATAATCCGCGCGTAAATCCAATTATAACTATAACCCGTTTTCGTCATAAACGGTTTTACAAATACAGCCAATGTAACCTCCGTGGTAAACCTAAAATTTCAGCCGTCACTTACAATTTAGCGGCTATTTGTTTGACGATTCGTTATTATAGGATTACCATACACAAATATACGATCAGTGGGTATAGGTATTGGTATAATGTGATAAACGATGGTTTTTTGTAGTGATGGGCACTTCCGAATGCGCAGCAGTAGTATAATTAAAGGAAGCCAAACAGGCTAGGCCTCAGTGACATTCACCTAAGACTTTCTTACTGAGGGGGGAGGAATATATTTGCATCTACTCATAAATCAGAAAACCTTTTGAAAAAGTAACGTCACAGCTACGACAATTTCATTACCAGACACAGAAATTAGGCTCTTTATATTTGTAATATATAACATTTGAATACATAAAATTAGAAATTGTATTTAATTAAATTTGAATAAATCTAACCGCCAAAAAGAAATAATAACACCAGAAACCATGACCGGTTCGACCATTATAACAAAAATATTTTGACATCTATATATTTGACCATGTTAGCATATTATTAACTATTATATGAAAAAAAATTTCAAAATAATTATAAAAATTTTAAAAACAAATAACAATGCACACATATCACAATTATATGGTTAGGGAGATGAATTCACTTTCGAACCTCTGGGTACGGCTTAGCCTTCTCCCTAGGTTGTACAACGCCTCAGTGCAGAAACAGAGTTCCATCAGTTATCTTTGTTTAATATTAGTAATTTAATATAGTGGGGTTCAAACTAATGTTTTTGAACTAATTGTGCCACTGAAGTGCGAGTATACTTTCAGCTGTAAATAGCACCTGCTCTGATCTGACCGATCAGATCGGAAATCTGATCATTTTGTGTATTGATCACAGAACTTTTCGTTTTTATAGGTCACGCGTCATAATGTCCAAAGCGAACCATCGCCGTCCTCAGCTATGCCGCCGCCTAGTCTGCAGAAAGAACTTATTACCGTCGTCACTGCGATACCTTTGACGAGATTGTCCGACGACGAAAAGGACGTCGTGAAACCGACCGTTACCTGCAGCGACGCCAACAACAACGGTATCCCGGAAAAAGATCGGAACGCGAATCAAACGAAAGGTCATGTTTGCCAAGAATGCGAGAAAACATTCGTAACCAAAGCGTCTCTCAAGGTGAAATTATAATCCTATTAAATATTATAAATGCGAAAAGTTATTTAGATGGACGGATGTACCCAAACTACTGAGCGGATTAAGCTGAAACTTTGCATAGATGTACTTCTAGACCAAAAATTATAAGCTATTCTTTTCTCCCTCTTATTCAAGCTCTTAAGTGGAAGTAACACGGAGTTATTGATATTTTTATTACGAAAATCGAATTATGTTTGTCGATTTATAGTTTTTCTCGGCGATACGGATGAAATAAATAAATAATAAAATAATCCGTAAAATGGCCGTAATAGTTGTCACTAGGATATTTAATCCTTAAATACTTAATAATTAGGTTAATTAATCCGTTAATGGATTGTTAATAATTAATTCGAAATTTCGTTTAGACACAGCCCTTTAAATTTTATGCATGTTACATATGATAGGATATCAGGACGGTTGCCAACCTTTTTTCTAAAGCTAATTTCCCGAACAAACTTTTTTCCGAATAGTATATTTCCCGAGGAGTATTTATACAAAAATACTACAGCGCGTGTTGTCCTGCGACAAACCAAATTTAACGAATTCAGCGAATATTCGTTCGACGTCGTCGTATCGTAGTAATGTTTTTTTTTTCTTTCTTCTTAATTTCCGCAGATTCACCAGAGGACCCACACGGGCGAAAAACCGTTCGTGTGCGAATCGTGCGGCAAACAATTCAGTCAGCTGCGCAACTACAAGTATCACAGGTCGGTGCACGAGGGCACCAGGGAGTTTTCGGGCAGTTGCCCGGAATGCGGTAAACTGTTCAACGACCGCGGTTACCTCAGTTCGCACATGAAGATCCACCGGAACCGGAAGGAGTACGAGTGCGAGTACTGCGGCAAGAGTTTCAACCAGCGGGTGGCGTACAACATGCACGTGCGCATACACACGGGCGAGAAGCCGCACCGCTGTCACCACTGCGGTAAATCGTTCACCAGGAAAATGCTGCTCAAACAGCATTTGCGCATACACACGGGCGAGAAGCCGTTCACGTGCACGGTGTGCCACAAACCGTTCGCCGACCGGTCAAACATGACGCTGCACATGCGCCTGCACTCGGGCGTCAAGCCGTACGCATGCGCGGTATGCGGTAAGTCGTTCACCAAGAAACACCACCTGAAGACGCACATGAACTACCACACGGGCGTCAAACCGTACTCGTGCGACAAGTGCGGCCTGAGCTTCAGCCAGAGCAGCAACATGAGGACGCACCTGAAAAAGTGTAACATTGTCGCGACGACGACGACTCCACCGCCAGCTCCATTCCCGGCCGCGACGGTGGCGGACGATCGAAACTCTACTCGGCTGGCCGATCCGTTTTCGGGCGGTCGAGAAGTTATTGTGGTCGGCATGACTTGAAATACCGTTCTTGACTTTTCGCGCCGCCCAAAGTGCGCACGTCGGGACTCGAAGTCCTAAACTTTGTCGTTTTTTATTATTTTTTTTTTTTTTTGAAATATCTAAATTCTTCTTTTTTTACTAGATAGTATATCTGCTATGTACAGGTTTCATTATTAACCTCGTCGTTTTGTGTAATATTATAGGTAGTTATGAAAACAAATTACTGTAATTTTAAATTGTGTGAGATTATTTGATTTTGATAATTTCTCAGGTCTGATCAAAAATATTCATTCGAACATGTGTGTTTTCCCCCGCCTATAACGTTTCAGTTTTGAGACGAGTGTTTGAACACATTTCGTCCTGCTGAATGATTCCCCCTCAAAATATCCCCATTCAAAATAATCCCGTTAAAATTATCCTATATTGAAAACAATTCTTGGTTTTAAAACAAACAAAAATATTTTAGATATAGAACTATACATAAAACTATGATATTTCCTATATTAAGATATTTTAAAAAGAGATATTTTTATTGTGAGATATTTTTAAGTACTTAAGCTTTCTATATTATCGATTCATAGGTCAAATCGATCGACGGTTTGGTTTTAATTATACTCGTGCATATACTATACAGAGCAATCTACTCGTATTCATTATGAACTAGCGATTTTCTCGGAGGATTTCACATGGATTTGATTTCTGTTTTTTCTTTTTCAATTTATCATCTTTAAAGAATCGATATGAAGTTTATTGCCCTTTCCTAATCCTTCAGTTTAAGTTTTAAACTGTTATTATCACAAATAAACAATAGATTCGATATTGTGCATATAAACATAATTTTTGAAAAATGTTCTTATTGATGTGAATCTGTGATTGAAAACGGAAATTCCTATTTGTAAACCAAAAGTGTAGGTAAATTCGTACAAGGATAGTAGGCGTAGGTGGAAATTAGGGCATGAAGAGAACTAAACTCCCTCAAAACGTATAAACAGAGAAATTGGACCCCCTAAAATATACCAAGTGTAAAGTGGTCAATATTCACTGATTATTACTATAAATAATACATGTATACATAACGTATAAATAGTCATTTTCAATTAAAATATTGTCTGAGCGCGAATAAGAAAAGTACAATTTTATAAAAAAAAATATATGGATAATATTATTTTAAAATTAATTATTTAATTTTTTTTGTTAGGTATTTTTGAACATGTACATTTTCAGAAGCGCAAAAACTGTATTTTTATGACGTAGCAGATTTTGAAATTCAAAACCATTCCACCTCAAAAACCTATACCCATATAAATATAGACTTTCTAATCCTTACAACTTACTACTTTGAATGTGTATAAGTAGGATGATTTGGTATGTTCCAAAGCCTCAGCTCCATGCTACCATCATCTCCACCTCATTGCTCCACCTCATTGCTCCACCTCAATGAGGTGGAACATTGAGGTGGAGCAATGAGGTGGAGCAATGAGGTGGAGATGATGGTAGCATGGAGCTGAGGCTTTGGAACATACCAAATCATCCTACTTGTATACGCATTCTATTCGATTATCCCAAATCCCAATTACCGGGAACATTCAGCCACCTAAAAAATGATGTGTAGGCGTGTAGCGATTGCTACTCTCGAAGTATAGTTTGGACGCCACTGAACAATTTGAAATTTGACGTATTTCTGTAATTTGTAATATTATGTTTCAACGAAACAAGGTTATTACTGTAATGAAATATTTGATATTTTCGTTCTTCATTGAAATTCTTATAACATCGTCAAATAAAATCGTTAAGTTTAAATCTCGTTAATTAAAATTAAATTAATCGATGTTGCTAAAATTATTTCGGTGATTCATCATCATTTCATCTACCTATCTTTCTTAAATCTTTAAATTAATATTTCAAAAATGCTAATTATAATGCATATACATACTATTACTTACCCGTATATGTATGGATATAGAACCTCTAAAATAAATCACACTTAAGTTTTTCACGGTGGTTAAGGCAAGATGATTTATTTAAGCGCAGACAGCGGCTTTGATAAACAATAAACTATTTTAAAATGTCAGCACCCTCTAAAATTATGAACAATTTCCGCCTGTGATAATTTGGGTATCAAATTGAAAAAATTATTGTAATAAAAGTCGAACGATTTTATATAATGTAAATGATGTAAAAAAAAAAAAAAAAACAGGAAAAATCGACGAAGAAAATCGCTGGTTCGTGATAAATGGATTACCCAGTATTCACGAATATCACGTACATTGTAGACTATCTCAAAACCGAAACGACAATACTATTCTGATTTCGAGATTTTTCGATAAGTACGTACGTCTTGGGCGAGATAAATAATTTCTCCTCGTAATGCCAGCGACGGTTTTAATATAATATTACGTTATCCAATATCATAGTTCGACATGCATCACCTCGCGCAACGTCACGAACCTAGTGATCCGCGGGGGCACGATGATGGGTGCGTCGTGTGCATACCTGTAAGTGCTATTCGGTCGATTAATAATTTTTACTTTGCTCGGCCATTAAAAATTTATTTTAATACACATGTATAAATTATTTTACAGTCAAATACGATCGGAATGGCGACCGACCCGATAGCGTATTTACAGACGTTTACAATGTGTGTACGAGTTGATTTTAGGAAGTTTTAAAACAGTTTTACAAGGCATTTTCTACTTGCTGGACCAAATCTGGTAATGCTGGAAGTTAGAGTTCTAAGTGCGAAACTATAACCTACACTAGTTATTCTTTGACGAAAAGCCACCTCAGATTTGGATAAAGCAGCGGGAAAACGGAAAAACATAACCGAATACCTTGCACCTTTAAAACAAGACCACCATAGCTCGAAATTCGGCATTTTCGACATATCAGTAAAATCGCAAAAATATTCTCTAAAAAAAAATTAGACCTCCACAACGGAATATACTAGTATTATCTACGACGCCACAGTAGTGTGTATTTTTAACTTGTTTTCCTTTTAATGAAAGCAATACTATCACGTTTTTCAATATCGTTGTATTGTTTTGCGATAAATTACATTTTAATGATATTCTGAAAATTCAAAACTGCCACGATTACCATTTACGGAGTTTACAGTTAATTTGTTAGTACTAATATTAATAATGACGACTTTCCATTAAATAAAATGTAATACAGCCCCGAATCAAATTATGGCGGCCGCACTCCGCTAGAGTTTAAAACGAAAATCCATCATAATTAGTACATGCATTTTAGTGCACTTAAAATCCACAAAAAAACATTTATAAACGCCAAAAAAGCTCTAAAACTCACTTAAAAATATTTAAAAGAGCAATAAAGGAGTTTAAAAGTTTCCCCTTATCTGGTTTCTAACTTATTAGAAATAATTTTTTAACACTAAATAAATCTTTATTTTAAAGTGATTTTTTCAAATAAATTTATACGTGTTATAAAAAATAAAATGTTTTTTGTTAATCACTTTTCAGTATTAGAAAAACGTATTTAATGGGGTAAGAATTATCGTCTACCATTTTTAGCATTTTAAAATATTTTTAAGTGCTTTTTTAACGGTTTAAGCGTTTTTTTACGTATCTTAAGTGTGTTTAAATCCGTGCCCTAATCATAACCACAGAAACGGAAGATATCTTAATAGTGTGTGTGCGTGTGCATAGTTTTTAAACGCGTCAAACGTCAAACGATACGCGTTTCGTTGTTATAACTCGAAAATCGGCACGTCGGTAAATAACTGAAATTTAAAACAGGCGCGTTTTTCTCAAACCAACGTGACGAAAATGGAGCGTCGTGGCGATCTTACGAGCGAGGTCCGTAAAAAATCCAATAGTGTTTTCCCGGAGTAGTTCGCGTCCTAAGCGTAAAACGGAAACGCTGGGTCCCGATCGACGGAGGAGCGTACGTTTACTTAGAGCCGAACTCGGATAAGGTCTGTAAATGCGCGACCCGACACACGACTATATTATGTACGTAAATATCGTAACAGTCGACTGCTGCTGCTGCAGGTGTCTGCCTTCGCGGTATATCTCAATCCTGACGAATGACAGCGCGGTGTCTGTGAACGATTAACGTTTTAGAACATAAAATCGCGTTCGCGCTCAGAGCGGTTGTAACCGACAGTATAATACGCTATCAATTATTGTAACGCGCGGTCGGTATCCGCACGTCGTATGCAAACACGCCCGTCGCCCGCATACCCGTACGCGCGTAATAATAATAAAACCAATTTACGAACTCTTTAAACGGCTGTAACATATAAATACGGCAATACGCACGGCTATCGTCGGGTTTCGACGGTACACGATATATGTTTGTATAATAGTCTGTACTACACGTATGCCGCCGCGAGAAAATAACGCAGTTAATATGTTTCATACCGTTATTGTTATTATTATTATTATTATTACTACGTTAAGGCGCGCAAGTTTCAATAACTAAAAGTCTATCCGGACGTAGAGTTAAACGTTCCGCGCATGATTTTGTTCGCGTTTGTGTATAGGTAAATATCGAGTTACCGCTAGAGCGTAATATTTTTATCCGGCGTTAATTTTCGTACAACGTATTGTCACGAATAACAATTATCCGCAATATGCGTCATTCCCGTGACGTCACCCCCGGTCGTCGAGCCGTTGACGCCCGGTGTCGAAAAAACGTGTACCCGGCGCCCCGGGTGATGGCGTCGCGAACTCGGACAACAGCTCATTTCATATCTCCGAGAGAAAAAAAAAAATGTCACTATCACATAAACACAATTAAAGCCGTCCGTTGTTTACCGCGGTTCGGAATAATTATTAGTACTTGATCGTATGTGTTACGATATTCGTGTACTTGAACATAAACGACGAGTATTACTAAATTGCCTTGTGTTTAACGGAAAAAATGAAACCAATCTATGTCTGGCAAACCTAGTAAAAAAATAACAACAGTAAACGGAATAATTTTCAGGAACATAAACATTTTACAACGAGCGCTCGAGCCCTCGGGCATCTGCGCAGTACGTGGTGTTTATGTTTCGGGAATTTTTTACCTTCCACTTTTCTTGCCAATTCACTTCTTCCATCAATCCATCAATCGTTTCTCTGGACGTCTCTCTTTATTTTGAATAAGTCTCCGCTCAACAACCGGCTTTAGGTGTAAGTAATTACACTGATTCCGGTCTTCTCGTCACAATACGTCCAAACCGTTGGATTCTCTGTGACTTTACAAAATTGTTGTTACATTTACAAAATTAATTATAATTATTGCGGGGTTTAAAATTTCATAAAAATAATATTATATTCGCGTATTTAGTTAAGTAAAATTAGTTTTTTTTTTTTTTTTAAATTATAAGAGTGTAGCTTTTGAAAACCCGAATAAAATAATATATATATTATTAGTCGAAATAAAGTTTTTCCCGCGGGTTTCACATTATTATAATAATATTCCGCTACAGAAATCGTATATAAATATGATTTATCGAGGCGATTGAAAAAAAAAAACCGTTTTAATATAAATTATATTGCCGGCATTTGTATTTTTTTTTTCTCGTGACGATTGCTACCATTCGGTTTGTAAATCATTTTCCCGGCGGTTTCTCAAACGCGAAATTATCTTTGAGCGCAGGCCTCGTTTCTCGCCCCCGAGGTCGTAAACACGTCGGCGTTACGGTATACGAGTACGTCTCTATTTACAAATCAGCGACCGAAAAATAATATGAACGGGGCCGGCCGATCGGAGTCGTAACGATATATTCAATAATCGGCAATTATTAACCGAAAAAATAAAACCGCGTTCATTATAGCGGAGGAAGTTATATAAAACGCCGTTATTATACACCGGACGACGAGATACCGTCGTAAATCTAATAACCTAACCGTATAAATTGGATTTATGAGCTGCACGAGTGCCGACACAGCTTTAAGAAACGAGATATAGGTGGTTATCTATTATTATTTTTAACATCGTTAATATATTATTATTATACAGTCTCCTCTATGTATGTGTGTGTGTGTGTGTGTGTGCGATTGAACTTACACACACTGACATATAGCGTGTTTCAACCGGTTTTTAACGCAGAAATGCGTAGACGAATTTTCTTCTTTTTTTTTTTTCACCGCACAACACATGATGACCAGTACGCTGCTGCAGCGGGAGAACTGTCGAAATCGAAATACTATCGAATTTGTACGGCAATAATAATAACAGTATTAATATTATCTAAGATGATATCACTGATCCAAAAAATGAGCTCTAATAAAGTAATTTTCAGACGAGGAATAAATATTTTAAAAGACATTTACATGTGGATATAAGAACACTAAGCTCGTAAAAATGGATGGTGAGTTCATTACGAGAAGGTAAATCAATAATTATCTAGGCTGTGCATCGTGCGTCTCGAGGCTAAAGAAAAATAATTGTTTGCTGGTCTCAATATTTTCCAAAGGTATGGGGAAAACGTGTCCCCTTCTTGCACCCATGCAATAAACTAGATTGCTAACCGGCGATAAAAGAAATGAAGTTTCAATTCGAGACTTGAGGCTTGAATAATAGGGCCCTCGCCTTATTATTCACTTTTGTATTTTATATTGTGATAACTGTTATACCTGTGTAATATTGTTGACAATCACGGCCCTGTTCACCTAGTAACCATGGTAAAAAAACAGATACAACAGTTATCACTAAGGTGCACTTTGTATTTTTTTCTTAAACTCGCTGTGCGGCAAAGCTTGTATTATCACAAATTAGTTTTTGTACATTTTATGTACAATGAAAAGTTTATATTGCATTTTTATACAGTTTTTGACAAATGTTTAAATCATTTTCATAATTTTTCAGAGAATTTTAGTGTTTTAAGGAGCATTTTTGGAGATATGTGTGAATTTGAGTATACATTTATAATATTATAATTTATATCAAAATTATCAAAAAACAAATATTTACGGTATTATTTAAAAATTTGTATAGCATAAAAATAATTTTTCAAGGACATTCCTTAAGGTTTTATAGAGCAATACATTCCCAGCCCTAGTTATCACAATATAAAAGTTCAACCGAACGCATTAGTAGGATATGGGAGTTAGCGAGCTAGTTTATTGTGAATATCTGAAGTAGAACTACAACAGGTAAGTCGTAGGTATTATAAAGATGTCTTCCGGAATTTAGCGATATTGAATCAAAAGAATAGCATATACTCTAAAAAATTCAACGATCTGATAGTATTATTATTTTTTTTTTCATTCAATTCAATGTTACCAACTGTCAGTGATGCGCAAAGATAACTAAAAATTTGTCTAAATAAAAAAAAAAGTTAATTAAATGCAATTTATCTAATTAGAGATAAAAGATTTTTAAAATCTAAATTATCTAGATAAAGATAAATAATAAAACACTATTTATCTGGATAAAAAAAAAAGATAAAATTGTTTTAATTTTATTAATTAATCTACAATTTTTTTGTCAATTTCTACTTGAAAAATAATACAAATTAAAATGAACTTATCATTGATCTAATAACTAATAGGTATATAATATTCAATAATTATAATCGTTTAGAATAAATTATTTCACTCAAATTTTAAGATTGATTTTTATTGCTATTGATTGATAATTATTTTATATTTATTTACTTTTATCTGTAAATAATACTAGCCGTATTATAATGTTTATTTTTAAATGTTGGGTACAATGTATAGATTTTTTCATCATTTATAATATTGGATTGAACTTAATTATTCATTTGGTGATTATAAAATAAATCTATAAGCAGTCAACTCAGTCAACTCCGTTTAAACCAACCTATTCAGTCGTAGTCTGTTGATATCGTCATATTGGCCCGGATATAATTAGAATTTAAAAATAACATAAATAAGCGACCCGGATAATATTATTACCTATTAATTTATGTTTTTAATTTTGTTTTGTATTTGTACAAGGACGGTTTACTAATGAGACATGAGTTTTTAACTTTCAAGTTCAATTTTTCGAATATATTTAAATTTATTTATTTATCTAGATAAATTACGATAGATAACTTTTCTCACCAATGCACCAAATATACAAAATATGCTACTTCAAACCACTCATTTGAACAATTTTTTTTTTTACACAAAAAGTGTATTATTGATAATATCTTATGTATTTATGTGGGTTCAAATTAAAATGCTAAAATCAAGTATAGATATAAACCGTGTCCTGGATAAATGTCTATCTCCCAGCCTGCACATTTGGTCCCAACTCCGCCCCTAGTTACCTGCATCGTTTATTGCGCACATAATACCAAAAACCGTGTATCTTATAATCGCTATACAGGTACCTATTGAGTAAATACGCGTATAGGTAGTCTGTTCGTTACTAACTTTGAGTAACACGGGTCCATAAATTATTAACGGTTGGAAGTAATACGTATATTATATGTGCCTCGCTCGATGATTTATAGTTACGTTTAATATGGTCTGTTTCGGTATAGATATTTATAATATATAGTTGATCCTTGAGTTCAAAGAATGTTTGAAAGTTAAGACAAGTAAACAATTTGTCATCATTACGCGATACACCGGTAGATCTCGTTGTTGTTGTTAAATAATAATACTTGTACGATATTCTGTACACGTACAAACAATATAATAAACTATATACAATTCGTGTAATACGAAAAATAATAATAACCGTTTCTCTCTTCCAGTTTGTTGTAAGTATTAGAAAAAAAAACAAAAATCTTTGATACGTATGTTACAACTTCGGTAAGGTACTTCGAACAGTTACGGGTTTAACGAGAGATAATAATTTAGTAAGGACCTATTTTTTCTGAGAGGAGCTCAACATCTACGAAACAATAGTTTAAAAATGTATACCTAATACCTGGACATCAAAAATATTGAGGAATATTATCTCAAAACCGAGTATGTACATTTCATTTTTCTTTATTTTGGAAGCTCGATCCAGAATTTTTGATTTCTTTTTTTATTTCTGAGTTCTCTTGGTTACACGAAAAAAACCTACTTTAATAGTTGTCGTACACGTAACCAGTTCAGAATCATTCTGTACTAGTAATGATTTACCGTTACTCGAGTAGATATACAAACTAAATTACCCCATACCAAGGATGAGCATGATACTTTAAAATTAGTATTTAGATACTCGAAACTATACATTGATTTGCAGTGCCTATCTAGATACAATAAGACATTAAAATCTAGTGTCTACATCTTTTAAATCTTAAAATAGATGTAGAAATTCATAGGCGTGTACAGATATTGTTTGCAGGCGGTGCATTCCTCTACTACTCCCCCCCCCATACAAAGAGGTCCATCTACAGATATTTACTATCAGTGGTGAGGGGAAGATCAAGGGTTATATCTCCCAAATTGGCTTAAAAATACAAATAAAATACATATATTTCAGCCAAATTACAAGGAAAAGCTTGATATATTGATAACAAATTGGCTTTTTTAGGATTCGATTTTGAAATTACCAATTCCCATAGTCGAGTTGGGTAGAGAAGACGACTTAACAATTTATTCACAGTTATGATTTGTTACATCTCCTCCCATTAAAAATTCCTAGGCATGCCTTTGAAACTATAAAACTACATGCCCGACTCTATATTCTACTTTGTATGAGTTTCGAAAGACAAGTAGCTTGTAGGTTATTGAACAATGTTTACAATCTGTAATCGATATTATTGAAATAACGTGATAATAAATTCACAAACGCAGTTTTCACTACATCACATTATTCAATGTAAAAACCATTAGTTAAATATGATATATTTATAATTTTTTAATTAACTATTGACTATACTAACTATGAAATATAGATTATTATTATATTGGTGGTTATCAATAGTATTAATAACACCGGCTTTTAAACATTGACAAACCTGCAATGTGATATGACGGCTGGCTTCATGTATATGCTTTGAAACATATATTTAGGTAGTATAAATTTGTGGGTTCATCAAACAAATTTAACAAATTTAGGTTATTTTGTTCAGTTTGAGTTCGCAGATGGTGCACGTGCACACCCTACACTACCCGTGCGCACGCCTATGTAGAAAGTAGATGTTTCGTTTGTTAGTATTTTATTCTAAATTCCTATAGCTTTTTCCAAAGAATTGTTTAGCATATTTTTTTTTTGTATTGTTTTTTTTTTTTTAGTTAGGCAAATGCTCCAATTTTTTCACGCTGAACACCATAGAATACAAAGGAATGTGCGGTGGTAAACTATTTGAAAAAGATATTTAAAAGTGATTTTATACTGACAATTATTAAACTAGGTAACAATAACAATATGGATAAGTCGGTTTTATTTTTTTTTTGACTTATTTTCCTTGGCTACGGAACTAACACAACTAACACTGTTAACACTACTTCGCTCAGAATCGTATTTTTTTTTTTTTTTTTAGCATGTTTTATCATTTTTTGTAAGGTATTCGTAAAATATTCTGTGTTTTACGTTATAATATTTTATAATAAATGGTCTTGGACATTTTATAGAAAAAGATGATGAGATTATAACTATGGCCGGAGAGATAGAGATGTACGTGTTGGCAGAGACTACGACCGACGTAACAGACGCTTGATGTCTGCTGAGAAACGATGAATAGACGGCGGAAGTATGGTTAATGGTAGAGTAATAAAACTTTGCAAATATTATTTATGGAATTATTGTACTAAAGGAGAACTCCGTAAATGTAATCACGGTGAATTTCCGTGCAAGTTCTACCACACTGGCAATGCTACTCAGACTCGTATTGTTGATTCAACCACGCAAAGCTCGATAAAAACCAAAAATACTTTCTGCATAAAGTAAAATTGTTTACAACAACATGATAATATTGTTTTAATATTATTACTTTATTTATATTAATTAAATTTTTTACATATAGTGTATATATTGTGTACTAATACTACTACTTTTATAATTGCTTTTTTTTTAAAAAATATTCGATAATATAACGAATTTATATTTAAACTAGGTGAATTAATAAGCTTCACATTGAACAATCTTAACTGTGGCATAGTTTTTAACGGATTAATACCTTAAATTATTTAAAGTCTATCCATGTTTGTTTTCTAGCCTACCCTTGATGCGTAGTCTTAGTTATCGATGCCCAATTTTTATACACAAGTCAGTCTTTATGGTTTTTTTTTTTTTTTATATATATATTTCCTTGACAGGAAACTGCAGCCGTTTAACCTGAAAGTAGTAGTCAGAATAAATCAAAAATATTCATCAATAATATAATCAAAAAAATATTTATTGCCTTTAATGACGATTACTTCAATTACGCGTCCAAAGAAAAAATCCTATTTCTATTGGGCAATCGTGAGAATCCGAATACATCTTGCTGTGATGAATAGTGTACGTAATTACGGTGTTTTTTTTTTTTGATTAACTATTTAGAACAAATATCTTTATATCTTCATTATTAATCACGGAAAATGTCAAATACACATTAATGACTTAACTAAACATTTTACTGAAGGGGGTGGGGGGGGGTTAAAAACGTTCGTGCTTTAATAATGTGCGTTTGTAACAGAAGTATTTAAAATTTAGAATTTAAAAAACGAAATTTAGAAATTGATGGATCAGTAAGACCGATCGAAATTAGTCGTTCACCACACCGAACAATACGGATTGGTGGTAAAATCCGCTTAAACACAAAATTAATCAGCTTAACCTCGAATTTCTTAAAATTTCTTCGCAGTGTAGATTTAAATCATTAGAAGAACCGCTATTCTGAATTTCAAGTCCATACGTTTTGACATTTATGAGATGCAGCGATCGAAAATAACCATCGATTTGCAATGTAAAACCATTCCACATTTTGTGCCGTCTGATCCACCATTCGTGTTCGTGTGTACTGTCCCGAGCGCGCTAGAATTTGCTCTTCCCCCTCGAGTGACTTTTGGTTCCGATAGTAGATCATTCAGTGAGTAAGTGGTATTTGACTTTTGAAATAACAACGCTTTCGGATACTTTTCTTTTTTGAAAATAACTCGGATTATTCTAATAACTTACACTAATTGAACAGGTTGCCATTAATATTATTCGCTTTAGTTTTCATTAAATACAAATTCACCAAGCTATAAAATCTAAGAGTGCGAATGATGTGGAATTTAATTCAATGGCAATAGTTAGTATAACTTTTAGGGGGTACTTTTTAGAGCGTTATGCATATCGCAGCACCAACGGTTTCATTAAATATAATTGTTCAGATGAATACAGAACTTAATTTAATTTTTGTCAGTATTTAACAAATGTGTGCACAATGTTAAAAATTATTATTATTATTTATTATATGAATATAGTAAAGTATAGTATTGTGTAAGAGAAATAATTTTCACTTGTAAGGTTTTCTAATTATGTCAGCGAAAATTAAATTAAATATAAATGTATAATTAAATTTCGTCGTGGTAATGGTGATATTTGTTTATAGTTTTTTTTTTTCTAGATATTTTATCGTTTAAAGTTTGATATTTAAATAGAGCGAAATATTATAATAATATTTTAATCGGCAATTACATTTTATTTTATTTATCCACAATTGTAGCACTCACAAAGTTTGTGGTTTAGTTGCACCTATGAATTTTATATAACATCATGGATATAATGGAATAACGGATTGTATTTACATGTATATATATACATGTAAATACAATGTTAATAAGTTACCTACTAATTGTTAAAATACTCAGATCCGTATAATTTACTAAATTACATTGTTTAAAAACATTCTAGTGATATAGCATCCGAAAACTCAGATTTCTGATTCAAATTTATGACTTACAAAAAAAACAATTATTATAAATTTGTTTGTATTTTCTGTATTTAAAAGAATGCGTATTAATTGTTTTAACAAAAGACCAAAAAATGTACAACATTTGCATAATATATATTTTATATATATGTATGCAAATGTACGTACACAATACGTATATTGTACAAAAAAAAAAAAAAAAAATTCCTAAAAGAATCCAAAACCCGGATTTTAGAAAAAAAGTTCGGATTCCTAGAATTCGGAATTTCGGCAAATCCAGATTTTCCCCCAGCACTAACGCATTCGCACAAAATGGCCAAAAACAATTATCCACCGATTGTCTTATACCGTTTTTTATACCCGATTGAGTGACCCTGTATAATTGTCGCAGTCAACGTGTACCTTATACGTAGTTAATCATAATCGTAACCCAATGCTCATTATATACATATATATGTATATATATTATAGTTTGGTGTGGCGGATGAAAAAAAAAAAAAATCGTACAGAAGTGATGAATAACAAATAATAAACCCACACTCCGCCTACGGAAGTAACCGCATCAGATAATAATAATGGAATATAGGTCTCGTGTCGGCGAAACGAAAAGGGGTTTTGTGTACACTGTACACACAATGATAATAATAATAATAATAATAATAATAGTATAATGGATTAACTGACAATAATATATGAAAACTGTGAAAGAATATACACAGATGTTAGATATGTATATAAGTTTATTGTACCTGCCGTATAGGCATACAATATATAATTATAAAATATCGCTGACGGGTACATAATATAGGGACGGTATCGTTTCAGTACGCGAGACTTGAAACAGTGTACATGTATACGCCTATTATAGATGGATATCTCTACGGTTCTGGTATTCGACTTTTTAACAGAGTAAAATAAGTAGCGCTATGTCACTCTAAAAAAACGTATAATATGTACCGCGCAAAATGTTTGGAATAACTCCGCAATAATATAGTATGCAATACAGTAAAAGCACTTATCTACGGGTTTGTATATAGGTAGGCGAATTGTTATGATGGATGAAATGAATAATATAATATAGAATAGATATACGAAAACTGATAATATTTTAATCGAACAATAATATAACTTCGCGGAAAATATTGAAATAAAAATGATTGTATTCGTATTTTTATATTAATATTTTAATTTATCTCTAATCATAAAAAAATAAATATAAAATAAACAAATAATAAAAATCACTGTTATATATCGCATATATAACACAAATATATATATATATATATGTTATTAATCATTCATTATTATAATATTATGGTTAAACCGATACATTCCTCGCCACGCTCAAAATCGTATTGATCCAACAGTATCTGATTCGTGTAAGTCATCGCCTGTGGCCGTCTTAAAAATTTCGTTCTATCACCTAATAATTGATTTAAACTATTTACGGTTCTTGAAATGCATTCGATAACTAAAGCTAAAATGCATTCGATAACTAAAGCTAAAATGCATTATAATAGTTTATCAATAATTAGTTTGAATGTCAAATTCGTAGTGTGAACATTACGGTTGAGGCATTTGTGTAAGTATTTTAAAATTGAATTTTCCCGTTCTACGTCCATCTGTGTCGTCGAATGATTTTGTAATGATTGATATCACCCAGTAAACTAATTAATATAGATAGATATAATAACCTCGACAAAAGAATCCAATAGAATAACACGTTACTCGATAAGGAATCGCAACAAGCATATGGTAATTCCTCACCTTCTAATGAATATTAATTGTTTTCACGCCTATTTTCTATACATTAAAGCCGTTATAACTAAAAATATATTAATCGGATACGAATACACAATCAGTGGCGGATTTACGGGGGGAGGGGGTCCAGGGAGTCTGGACCACCACAGACACTGACATAATTTTAATAAAATGTCGTCCAAAAGAAAGGCATCTTTCTCTATTAATAGAGATAGCTTTTAAATACATATTATTTAGGTTTTATGTTCAATTATTGTTTTCTGGAATACAATTAATTTAATATGGGTACAAATTAACTGTATATGTAAAAATATGCAAAACAATTTACTAAATATGTATTTGTTTAAACAACAAATCTTGAACGAAACATTAAATATGCTAAACTTACAAAAAATTACCAAAATATGCAAGAAAAAAAAAACAAACATATATGAACTCATTAGGTTATGGAACACATTTTTAGCTCACTTAACTATAAATAGAAGATACAGATAAACGTATGCAATACCAATATTTTTTCATCCCTAAATATAATGTATACCACCCTGAATATAATACAAATTATGTTTTACCGTTTTGCGAGTTGTAGTATGGTGTAGTATGGTGGTAGTATGGTATGTTCTCGAAATTTGTGACATACAACTTAGTGCAGAGTAGTTATAGAGTAGTTCTGAAAACGATGAATGATGTTTATCTTCTGTAATTTTTGTGCAAACAGTATTTCGCCAAACATGTAATAATATTAGTATTATAGCTATATAATGTTCTTTGCGTCAAGTTCTATAAGTATATATTTGTCAGAAAACTGATATAAGCTTCTTATTAGATTATAAAATTATTTCAAGTCCATTCTTTAATTAATATTATCGTACTCGAACAAATATAAACGATGTTTTAAAATAAACAATCATAATATCCGTTAATTTTAATTGGAATAATTATTCAAATCAAACCTCATGCTATGATACGATTATAATGATAATGTAAAAATGAAAAATATTCGAATTCGTATTATGAATATCATTATTATTGATCTTAGTTAACATAAAGGTATACATATAAGATATGAATAATGCATGTAGTAACCACGGATAGATACTATGGTTGCAGATTATAATCACGAAAGCACGGGTTTTTCATTTATATCGTCCTGACACCAGCCCTCCACCCGTGTAAATGTTTTCAATACAAATGTTGATTTAAACCGTCGTGTTTACCATAAATTATAATATTTAAAAGTTTTAAAACGTATCTTAGAAATACACAGTCGGAAAACAGATTTAATGGATTAGCTCTTCTCGGTATATTATACAGTTGATGTTTCGATAACGGTTAATGAAGTTGTAGATGTATTGACATTGGAAAAGCGGCGGTTGGCTTTTTAACTGAATATTCAATAATATTATAATGCGTATATTAAAAATTATTTTAAGTATCTAAGGCGAAAGAACAATTTTTTTAAAATAAACAATTTCCTTTTTGAATTAAAATTTGTTTACAATTGTCTATTAATACAACACGTATTAAGTAACACTATTGAATATTTGAATCTTAACACAACTCTTTTTTTATTTTTTTTTGCTTGTGACAGTCGTGATAGGTATAGCTTTTTACCACAGCATTACGAAAATTGCAATACTCATTAGACATAGTATAACTTAAAAAAATGTATATTATTGTGCAAAGAAACAATTAATTATGTCTGGAGCCCTCCTTTTGATTCGCAACGAACATGATATGAACGTTTCAGATGAAAAATCAGATTTGAAAAGACGTCCTTTCAAATTTTACCGATTAAAATATTGACGATACTCATCACAGACTATTCAAACATTTGTTGGCTTCTCACAAATATGGCATCATGTCGCCAGAACTGTTTTATTTTATAATATTATTATTATTATCTACGTTGTATGATGTAATTTGTAATAATATGTTTGTATGTATTTCAAACACTAACTTTGTATTGTACATAACCATAATAATTTAGATTCAAACTACAAATCAAAATTAACGCCGGTGTACAGACCTCAAAAATTATTCTTGAAAACAGTATACCCGAGTATGCGAGTTCTAAACATAATACCGAGTCATTAGTGAATAATTTCAGTTTACTAGAAAAATCCACGACCTATTGAATATTAAAAAAATAACCAATGCCAATTTTTGATTTAATTTTATTTAATAGTATAATATTGTGTAGTATATCCAGCTACCTACGAGTAATAAGTTATTATATTAGTTTACGCGACCGCCACCAACGCGAGCATTAATAATATTATTATTTGTATGTTCAAGTATAATATTGTATTACAATACTCGTAGATACATTTTATCAACAAAGTATGGTTAGGCGATCGCGGGTCGTAACAGAAACAGCACGCTACTGTCGCGGGCTGATTTTCGCGTTTGTTTTTCACAAATTGTTGAAAAAAGATGATTAAAATATTAAATATCCTTCGGGTTAAAGGTCCGGAGAACGAACTCAGTCAGTGTTCAAATTAAGCAATGTGTTATATTTTGGAAGATCCTTTTGCGTTAAATTGTTTTTGATGTATTCAAGTACAAAAACGTTGTCACAAGGATAGCGTTTCGTAGTATTCACCGGTCGATAAACTCGTACAACTAATAACTATATATATATTAATTTACGTGTTTGATTGATTCTGTACTCGTTATCATGGTATTTTGATATCAAAGAGTAGGTAGTGAAATATAGAACTACCCACCTTCGCTGAACAGTATCAGGTACCTAGTTAATAACCACCGTGGTCATTCAGCCAAGAAATCGGTGATTATGGGAGGTATTTTGATATTAGTACACCGCGACATAAGGATGTAATTTTCCTTAGGCCGTTCGGTTAGTATGAATAATTAGTAATTACCAAATGTTTCGGGTTACGTTTTGTAACACACTACTCAACAGTATGCGTCTAAGGAAAAACCCTGTGTTTACGATAGTGGCGTGACCAAAAGGCTAAGGGCGCTATATCCCCCCCCATGGGCCGTATTTATGGATGCATACTATTTTAAAATTTAAAAGCTAAATACTCCCACAGCTATTTCTTGTCAGCAAATAGACTCAATACGCTAGCCATTGTGCTAATGTTAATAAAAAAACGCAAATGAAAATTATATGATTATTGCCTTTGCTCACAATTCTTCTAGAAGGGTGCTATGCAACTATCAAAGGAATGTTTAATATATAGTATAGTTACCGAAAAATACTCAATCATACGTAATAATAATATTATATTTCATTTAAGTTTTTTTTATCAGTTTTCGTTTAAATTATTGCATTCAAATTCATATCGATGAAACCCTTTTTTCTACATTTTTATTGAAGCTGAACTCCCCCAAACTGCTGTTACCAACGCCCGTTATTAAGACACGAACATTCTTTACCCCCTCCCCCTCCAGTAAAAAATTCTGGCTACGCCGCTGATATAGCACACTAGTTCTAATATAATATTATACTCTAACATTATATCTAATATTATTACTCTAATAAACTTTAATATTATAATATGTGAACAGTATAGGCATGTGAATTTCAACAACTCATGAGATTACCGCTGCAGCATAAACTTGAGCATACTACAGGTATACTTGAACTTAACGATAATACGTAAATTTAATTGAAAACCAAATTCAAGATAAACACTTATCCGCAATCAACGAATTCGCAATTAAAATTACCCGTTGTATTTAAAATAAATTGTCGCCTATATTATAAATATTATTGTAATATTCTATGTTACTAACTTCGCGCCTTCGACAATGGCCAGTAATCATAATGCATAGAATGATTTGATAAAATTTAACTTTTGAATATTATTATATCGTTTAAAATATACGACCGCCGTAATAATATAGAGGCGTTTTTACATTTTACACTTTTAAAAGCACGCAATACTATATAAATCAAATAACGGCTTTAAAAAATAACACGTAAGTATATAAAAAAAATAAGGTAAATTTTAATTAATCCCAGGAATTATAATTGGTTTTTTTTTTTCACGTAATGATGTTTTAAATAATTATGCTTTCTGTATACAAATCTAACGACAAGTTCTGCAAATTACGTACCGCCATAATATCATTAAAAACGCATAGACTTTCTCCAAAGTAAGTTTTTTAATTTAATGAACATAATAATATATTCTTACATCGTTATAAATTAAAATTATAGTTAATAACTTTTAGAAAAATATACAACTGTCGCAAACGGCCCTTGTACAAATGTACAGTCATAATTATAAATATGATCATCACCGGATATTGGAGTGGAAATAAATCTGTTTCTATAGATAAAATATGTTTTATAATAAAAACTTAAAACGGCTTACTTCTGTTACTAAAGCACGACATATTATTATCATTGGCATCGTTGATACATATTTGAGATCGCGCGTTCACAAGAAAGTTAATACACAGTAGAATTATGAAATTACACGTCATACGTATGATACGTGCTTGATTTGGAGGTACGAGTATCTCAACTAATATTTTTGATATTCTAGCGCACACGCACATCTTTTTTTAAAATTGAACGCATGGGACGAATTAAGCTTAGCTAATTTTATAAAACGGTTCAACTCGAATGGTTTTGTTAAATCTTACAAAATGTATTGATATCTCATATTTGATACGTGATAACTGATAAGATAGCCATCAATAATAATTATAGTGGCATATACTGGCCGTAGGACAGTTCTTCTAAATTTTCTAAATCTTCTAATTGATAACACACGGTTTAATTTTATCAATGTGACCAACCCTGGAAAACGAAAATATAACATCGTATCCCATCAGTAGTAGGTACCTACATACATTTATAGTAAATCAAATGTATCACGTCCAATAGTGTTCTTATTCTATGATCACGTACAATTATTAATATATAATATTATTAATGATGTGTCAAACTCATAAACTAAATTATAGTGTAGAAACACTAGACTATAAACTAGACATAATTATAAAAACAATTCAATAATATCAAATACTATATTAATATATTCTACTATCTACACTCTACAGCACGATTTAAGATCTTAAATCGTGCTCTACAGTAGGTCTATCAGTATTTGATTGTTACAGAATTAATATAAGATTAAAAACTAAATACGATTTGCAAAAAAAATCTAAATAAAGGAAAATTTGTTAATTTTAAGATATGGAATTTCTTTTGGCGAGATTTTGTTAAAATCACTGATGGCTTCACAAATATCTTATAGGTTATATAGCGTTTATTTCTTATCACACGGTAAGATATTCGGAAGAAGTGACCCCATCCCACGACTGATCTATTATTTATATTAATAATTTAACAATAAAAAATGATTAATTTATGTAACAATAAGTCTATAATTTATTGTTTTATATATTTTATTTAATGTTGATTTGAAAAAAAAAAGTTATACCTAAACAATTATTATATTATTCTGTTTTTTTAAGATACTTGTTTATTGATTTTATATCAATGTTCATTAAAGGACCGTACAAGGGGAACGAAGCCTCCTTTCGGTAATTCAAGAGATATGAAAATGCCAGGGACGCTACTTTTTTTAAAGTAGCTAGAGTACCCCTAAAACTTTTTTCCCGAATCAAGTACTGGTCATACGCTATATTATAATGAAATTATTTGTTTTGCACATAATAAGCTTACACCCGGATACCTGAGAATATTTTGGTAGCTAAAGTTTAAAAACTAATGTGCTTTACGTCAGATCGTTTATACAGTAATAAAAATGGCCGTAAAACAGAGGCAGTGGAGCCGAAATACGTGTTAAGGTCGGGTCGCTTTATTTTAGGCCAAAGCTTGGTTGGACATCCGAATGAATATTTTATTACAGAAACAGAAACTTATGTTAATCATACATTTTGGGCATAAAATGGGCCGTGTTTATTGGGGCCTATTGAAATGAACAGAGGATGGCCTGCAAATGTTTTATCATCACACCGGACTCTTATCTATTATGTATAGCTCTAAAACTATAATTTATTGTATGTATGTAAATACAAGCTACAAATATCCCTGATTTATTTTTGAAATTATTCGTTATTAAAATGTATTTCCTACCAATGCTGTAAAAGTGAGAGTTTATTCGGATACATGTATGTTTGTTACAACTTTTCGCCCAAACTACTGAACGGATTGAGCTGAAACTATCCATAGATGTAATTCTAGACCAGGAACAATGTATGGGCAACTCTACTCTCTCGTATTTAAACCCTAAGTGGAGGGGTTATTGATATTTGTTAAATATAATTGATTTTTTTTTTTTTTTTAGTTTGTGGTTTACCTACAATGGTGGTACGGATGAATTAAAAAAAAAAAAAAAAAACACTTAAAGAATCAAACAAAAAATAAATATTAAAACGAATGTTATTTTCTTGTGGTACGGGCAGCTAGTATTATATTATGTAATCTTGGCTTTTTTTAATTTAGTTTCAGGTCGGCCCGGCACTTTATAAAAATTGTTTTAGATAATCCTGCGAGTAAGGGTGGATGTAAATAATATGGTTTTTCAGATGATGCCGTTGTCATCTCGACTGTGACCCTTCGATAACAGATTATTCTATTAATATTCCGTTTATATATACGTCTGCTGCGTATTTTTCAAATAATACCATATATTTTGTTTTTTTTTCCAAAATCACCGTTGGTCTTATCGGCACAGTACACGCTAAACCTTTTGCTAAACGATTCTGAATTTCATTTCCTGAAATTTCACTTCAGTATTATATGAGATGTGATAGTGAGTAAGTTTTTTTTTTTTATCGTTTTATTAAACAGAGGTATACGATGTTTAAAAATATTATCGTCGTGAGCCCTGGCCTTTTATCCTTACAGTATTCGCTTCATCAACTCTGGGTGATCCGATTCTGTAATGCGGAATTTCTATGTATCAGAAATATTTTGTTTTCATTTATTTTCTCATCTGAAAAAGGTTTAGTTTAAATTTTGGTCGATCGATTCATTTTGGGATTATCATATGAAGTCACACAAAAATTGAAACGAACCCCAAATATTTTTGGGTTGGTGGATTTTTTTCCCCTCAACCTATACTACTAAAATTATCCATAATGAGGTTCCGTTTGAATACGATTTAGGACAGCGTTTCCCAACCATAGGGTCGAGACCTAATTTTATGTCATGGATAATTTTAAATGGGCTGTCAAATAATAAAAACGTTAATATAATAATTTCAGTTTAGACTGCCTGTATAAAATAGTTTTAGAAATAATTAATGAAATATTTTTGGTAAATTATTTTTCTTGACAAACAAGTATAAATTTATAATTTTGGACTATTGTCTCTTTAATACTTTTAATACACTCTATCGGATCATATTCACAGAAATTATTAAATTTGGTAAGTTGTTAACCAGCATTTGTTTTGGTATCAATTGTCATTATTGTGAACTTTACAATGTAGCCATTAATCGTTAAATCGTGTATATTAATTTTAAAATAAATGAATGGTAATAGTTTATTTTAGTTATGGTAATTGAACAATTAATTGGGTTGGGTAGGATGAGTAACCCTTCGTTGGGAATTATTTTTAAAAAGGTCGCATGAAAAGTTGTATAAATATCTTAGGTCGCCAACACACAAAGGTTGAGAATCACTGATCTAGGATACATGGACGTGGTCGTTTAGACGTTTCGATAATTGGACGACAAAAAACAAACATAAATTAAATAAATAAACAATGTCAACAATACATGCGTCGTATTATGGTAAAATGATTACAATAATATGCATTTCCATGACAACAATGATTGTTTAAAAAAATATTAAAATAATAAAACTTAATAATAACTTAATAATTTAAAAAAAAATGATTGCCAATGTCAATCTTACTTTAGATTCTGAGGGAAGCAAGGAGCTTATTGGTTTTACATAGATGTTTATTTTGTTTTTCAGTAAACAACTTTTATACCAAAGGACTTGCTCTTATGTTTACGCGTAGCACTTTTTCTGAAAGAAAATAGGTGTGAGGAGGTACTATAGGGAGGTCATTTTTCAATTTTCTCCTGAGTTTTCTCGACAAATATGAAAAACCGAAAAACGGAGTAAAAATGGGAAAATCGGTACAACATTAAATAAATATAATTAAGAAAATATATAGTCTTTTTAATTATTTTAATATAACATGACATATATATTGTTGACAAAGCATCACTATCAACTGAACTTCGCTCAGAAACGTTTTTTTATAAGCAATGATTTATTATTGCTTACAGGTGTACATTAAATCACCTATAACAGTGGCTTCACCCGTCCAAATTATCCTAGGACGTCTTTTTTAACTCTACAAGTTCTCTGTCCTACTAATAATAAACTTTTTCAATATAAAATGATATTGTGTGTTAATAAGTATAGTATGTTTAATTATTATTCGTTAAAGTCAAACAAAATGATAAATTATTTGGTTTTAAAAATGGTCTACGGCCAATTAATTTAATTTAATTTTCCAACATTTTTATTATTGTACAAATTTTCTCGCTGTCTAGTATTTGCAATGCCATCTAGAGGATCGTTTTAGGTACTAACGTTGTTGCAATGCTATTCAGCTAAAGCGCGCTTGCAACGCGAGCATCTGTTAAAATTCTAGAAAAAAATAACAATATGCTGTTTATCGGTTTGTTTCTTCAGTTTAAAACAGCTAGGATCTATCGCACTAATCGAACTTCATAAATTTTGGGAA
Source organism: Cinara cedri (assembly GCA_902439185.1). NCBI lineage: Eukaryota > Metazoa > Arthropoda > Insecta > Hemiptera > Aphididae > Cinara > Cinara cedri. The sequence goes on from CABPRJ010001895.1 coordinate 321,221, forward strand.
ATTTGACAAATTCATATCATTCCTTCGCCTTATCAAAATTGCGTCATCCGTACAAAAATTAATAGTTGATTAGTTGCATTTGACGAAATTTACCGATATATATTAACCGATTTTCTATACGAAGATAATGAACTTTGATTTTTTTTTTTCAACAAGGTGTTTTATACTCATAGCTAGTTAACCAATTGAATAATACAATTTTTAGATAGCTTTTTATAAAAATCAATACTGTTCAGTGTTATTAGTTGATAGTTGAGGAGGTAGGATATAATGTGTAGGGTAATTTTATAAAATCATTATGAATAAAAAACGAATTTTAGCGGAATATTAGCCGTGTTTTTTCTTTCGTTATCGAGGTAAAGTAGACTTCAATCAAAAAAAAAAAAGATCTGGGTGCGCAACCGCTGAACATTTCTATACATTTTTCAACTAAAGTACCGTCGGGCAGAATCATTAGGTACTACTGCGTAAAAACCCGGTGCATTTTCGCTAACTGAGAAAAAGCACATCTACGTAAAGCTATCGTCTTCACATTGCACTCTGAATTTAAAACGTCGGTGTTAATCAACGTGCATTTCGAAATAAAAAAACCGAATAAAACGAGAACACCGTTCTAAATGAACGCAACGCGAATTGCCTACACATAACCCCTTAAACACCGCGCACTCTTGCGGTGAACGGCCAAATAATATAATAAAACGATTTTTTATTTAAATTTTTTTATTTAAGTAATAAATCATCGGTTAGGCTAATACGTTCGGTTATCATTTCGCTGACCCGCGGATCGTACACAACCGTTTAAATACAATTATGATTTAACGGACGGTATTTCCGCATTAGCTGTTCCGTTCGGGGAACGCGTTCGCGCCTTCGCGATATCCACTTTGCGGTTTCCGTGGAACAGGGTCGCATGCGGCCGGCGGACGGCGGACGGCGTCTCACGGTTTTTTCCGGCCGCGAACAAAGCGCGTTCGCGTTTCCTACGTACCAGGGCGTCATGGAACGGACGCGGTGCGTCCGGCGACCGGACGTGACGGCGCGTGCGCTGGGCCAGTTGTGTCACTGCGGCCGGCACTCTTACCAGGGGACTATCGTTCGGCGCGGCGACTTTTATTACGCATCGACTATTATGACGGTGAAACATCAGCGGATCGATTTTATCACGCGGGAACAACGGCGAAAAACGTCTTTGACAGTATCGACATTTTTGATTTTTTTTTTTTTTTATTTTTTTGCCACCTTCTACTACTTTCGTGTATTATATTTATTATGGCCCGGAATCGTTTGCATGCTGAAAACGTACGAAATATGCATTTACACGCATCATTAAAACACGCAAAAATATGCAAACAACGACCGGTGTTAATTAAATGTATTTAGTTTAAAAATGTATGATATAATTCATTACATAATTAATATGGAACAAAAAAATGCGTTAAATTCCGTAAATTGCTTACGGACCATATGTATAATATGTGGATAAAACAAATGGGTATGAAACAGTTAGGTGTTCGACTACCTGAACACTATACAATGAAAAATCATAAAATACAGAAATATGCAGTACACATCAACAAATGACAAAATATGCAAAATAAAACTCTGTGTTTCGGATCTATTGACTATAATTCAATTTCGTAGCCCTTCTGGCAACTTTTTAGACTGTTAGAAAAAAAAAAAAACGCGCGAACACATATGAATCCGGGCTCGAATTATTATTGTCCGTTCGATTCCGTTTCACAAAAAATAACAGAATTATTTTCGCAACGTTTCGATGCGTAGACATTTCCGATTTTTAGACAGTGCGACCGGACGAACTTTTAAACAACATTTCGTGATTAAGTGGTTTTTGTTTGTTTTTTTTTTTTATTCTTTTGTGTGCGTGTTTTAACGACACATGGAAACACCGTCAAAATTCGATCAATCTGTAGCCCGCTGCGTAGTAACGACCGGTGCGGCGGCGTAGATTGTGCGCGGGCCCGCGGTCAAACGGAACACGGCTTTCTGTTAATATCGTGAAAAAACGTTAAATAAATACGACGTTTCGTTCAAAGCACCGCCCGTAATAATATACCTAATGCCGCGCTATAAATTATTATTTCCGGAACGAACGGCGCGCGTCACAACGGTCGGAGTAAATCCATCCCGACACAACAGCGCGCCCAATACTTGTAATAAGGTTTTTCGTCTGCGAATTACACACGGGCGCGCGCGCGCACACATACACACACACACACACACACTCACACACATATAGTACACTCGTATAGCAATCCGTCCAAGGCCGTCGGAATAAGCCGTCGGGGGTGTGCGCTGTAAACGATATTTTTGACGTCGCATCCTCGCATGATATACCGTAGTAAAAAAATAGTAGTAAAAATCACTTCGGTACACTCTGTATTACGTGCGTGCGTGCGTCGCGTGTCCTCGTGACGGTCGGTCGCGTGGGTGGACGTCCGAGAACAATGAAGACGGCCCGTTACGAGTCCGGGAGTACCAGGGCCTCATGTGCGCCGTGAACGGTAATGTGAACGGCGGTTGAGAATCACTACTTTCGGTATTATAGTGCGTGGTCCGCTAACGGAAAGTTTTTAATAAAAAAAAAAAAAGAACCAACATAATTCGCACGTGGGTGGGCCACTGTTGTAAGTGAGAAGTTGCGTAAGTAAAGTAGACATTTAATGTTACGAACGTAACATTGTCAACGCTATTGACCAATGCTAACGAAAAACGATTTGTCAACTATTTATAATATTTTGTGATATAATGATAAAATAATTACACGTGCATTATATTATAATATTTTCTTTAATAATATTTGTTTAATAATGTACCAATTTTCCCGTTTTTCCCATTCATTGGGCAAACTCCTGAAAAATCAAAAATTTACCCCCTCAAAGTACCACGCCGGTCAGATTTCCTATTAGAAAAAGTGCTGTCATTGTAAATCGGAGGGAAATTCCTAGTAGAATAATTGTCCAAAGAAAAAAATAATAATAAAAAATTGAACATCAGGTATTTCTGTTCGATCAAACAATGATATTCGAGTAGTATCTATCAAACAAAAATTACGTAAAAGACTTAAAGAAAAATGCAAATTTGTCTTCCATATTTCAAGCCTCTACGAATATTTTTAACTAAATTACAACCAAAAAAAATAAAAAAGAGCTGATACTGGGGATGAGAGCGGCCACCGTTATAGGTGAAAAGTTGAGAAGGTAGGATACAAAAGAATATTTCATTTATATCTGTAAACAACGATAAATCACTGATGACGAAAAATGATTCTGAGCGCAGTTCGGTAATATATAATTTGAAGTAACGTAATTTTTTATGCGATTTTCGTTTAAATTTAATTTCAAAACGCATATTAAAAAAAAAAAAGGATTTCCCTACAACCCTCGCCTTTTTTTTTTTTATAGGAATGTACGCTACATAATTATTTATTAATTATTTTTAATAGTGTGTTACTTTTTTCAACTTAAAAAAATCGTACTCTAAATACTTATTCTTACAATTGGATGGAAACTTTCTTAATATAGTGAAAGCTCATTAAAGGACTCTTTAGAGTATTTAATTATTTTGATTATGAGGCCAATTTAATGTCCAAGCTGAGTAATCACAATTTTATTTTTTGTAAAATGTAGAGGTTTAGTAGCTTTAAGTAGCGAAATTTTCGCTAAGTAAATTCGTACGCTTCCAGTGTCGCTACAAAATAGGTAGTGCTGTGAGCTTATTTAAGAAGTCGAGTTACCTATATGAATGTATGAGACTCCATCTCAAAAAACGAATGACATAGTAAATTTGCGTTCATCAGGGATAACATTATGCTGTTAGTTTTAATATTGGATTCTGTTATCTAGCTTGAAGGTAAGAACATTATTTGTGTTTGTTTTGTTTTAATTTTTAAGCGAGATAAAAGTGTGTTAAATGTCACGATTAAAAAGTACTTAAAAATTAAAGTAACGACAAAAAAAACGTTCTCGAATAATATTTTGTTAAAATATTGTAATCTAATGAAATAAAATGTTTATGATTAATTTTTTTCATAACATGACAAATGATAATATACAGCGCGATCTAGTTGTTAATTTATTAAACAGAAATATTAGCTATTCACATTCATCAAATACCGTAAGAGCGCGATACTATTATCGGTTCTATTTAAATATTATTATAGTTCTTTCTCAAATGTCAAATCATTCAATAATTAAAACATATTTGATCTGAAAAATATTCTATTTTCTCTCGTCATTCCACTCATCGACACAAGCATTTTTAAATCTGAACCCATACAACATAGTCGATCTCATCACCTTATTTATGAACTTACTTTTATATGTCTCAATGGAATTCCTTTGATATATAAAACACACATGACGCTTCGCTTTGATCGTTTGTGTATTAGTTTTATTAGGGCTGTGAATTTAATATAGTAAAAAACCTTACAAACGCACAAAATATACACAAAAATGCAATGAAATATGCATTTAAAGTCTCAAAGAATGCAATATAAAATATACTTAAAATGGTTTTTAATTTAATTTCTATATTTATTTTGATATTAATGATATGACTGATATCGATAAATCGCAAACCTCACAAATAACTAATCTAAGCAACATCGCATTATTTTCACCTAACCCGTATACAGCTTATGCAAAATATTATTTTATAAAATATTAATTTGACGTATATACAGCCTGTGTAAAACAAAAAAAAAATGTACGTAAAGATGTTAATTGACGAAATTTGATTAAAAAATACCGGAAAATGAATTAAAAAGGAAAATATTATTTATAAAGTGACATTGAAAATTAAAAACGTCAAAAATTTCAAAATAAAAGTTTCATAAACAAATTTGTTGTTACATAATTCAAATTAGGTATTTAGAAAAAAGCTACGTTTCACAATCAGCTAAAAAAAAAAATGCACTTTCCTATAAATTCACAGCCCTAATTATTATTTTATTTTTTTGCTTTACAGGCCATTTAGGCATATTTTGCAACTTTTACCAAAGATCTCCAGTCCTCTCGATTCTCGGCATCTTCAATTTCCGGTCCATCTTTTTTAATCCGGTTTCTTATTCGATCCATCCAACGTGGTCTGTACCTACTGGTTGTTTTTTATTTGCAGGCATATTAGTGAGTACGAGTTTTATTGACTTGCCCTTCGCACGCCATACGTAGCCAGCCCATTCTAACATTTTTGATCTTGGAAAAATCTTATAAGTTAGGTGCACAGTGTTCAAGTCCAAGTTCTTTCTCCGCTCGTGTAGAACCAGTGTTCAGGTTTAATACGGCGGGTTCGAATATTTGTCTAAGGATTTTTCTTTCGATGATTATTCACATCTGCAAATAACAACGGAGAGTAAGTAGGCGACGCGCGGACTTTCCTCGGCGTCACTCGGAGAGAGCCGCGAGATTAAGAAGAAGATAATTCAGGCGTCGCGAGATCGCGATTTGAAGATCGTTCGTAACAATAAATGTAACATTCGTGTACGGCGTAAATGGTGTACAATAATATTAGCTCTATTATTACGAAGAAAACGGGAGTGAAAACAATATTGTAATGATATTTTATCCGTGTCGCGCAGCTCATGAGACGCTGGTACTCGGAGGTACGCATGAATCCGTGAGTCGTCGTAACAGTTCGTAACAGCCGCCGTGTTGCGTCCGGTCACGCGGTCGACGCGACGTGTGTGCGTCCCGACGCAAGCGCGCGTCACCGAACACGTACGACGCACCACCTCACGCTCGCGCGAACACGGCGCGGCGTCCGGCGGCCGTCACGTCGCATGCGACCCTGGTACTCGTGTGTCCGCGATCCGGTGTACACACGTGTAATTCACACGCACACGCGTGCATCTCCCGTCACCACACGTGTCCTCGGCGCAGTGTCTCCGCGGCCTCCGCCGCTGCACGCCGGCACGTGAACGAACAAAACGAAACGAACGGCACAGAAAAACCGAATAGCCCGAAACGTACGTCGTACGTGCGCGATTGACGTTTTCTCGATCGCATTTCAATATTAGCGTCACAGTGGAAGATGACGTTGCGACCTAACCTAACGGCGTTCTCGTCGGTTATCGTTAATACGTGAAAATAAACCTATAATATTTGGTCAATTAGGTATTTATTTTTATTTTTTTCTTACTAAAAATAACACTTTTATCATAAAAATGTACTTTACACATGCATAAGTAGAGTTGTCGTTTTATATTACAATATATTATAGGTACGTTATATATTTGCGTAACATAATATTTCGGGCCGTTTAAGTTTATTTTTATTTTCGGTACGAATTGAGCAAATTCAATGCGATTAGGTTATTTAAGATTAAATTTAAACAATAACAATCATTTTTGATTGTTCAGTTTAAATCAGCAATAAACAAAAAAAAAAAAAAAACTGTCCTAGGATAATGGAGACGTCTGCAGCCACTGTTCTAAGCGAGAAGTTAGGAAGGTAGGATATAGACGGGAATTGAATGTATATTATCTGTATTATATGTATATTATAAGTAATGATTAACCGTTGCTAACGAAAAACGAATCTGAGCGGGGTTCGATTAATAGTGTTTATTTCTTCGAAAAGATAACGGGCCCCACTGAACAGGTTCTCGTGGGGGCCTAAATATATAAATATAAATATACATATCACATTGTGCTAAAATAATTAATAATTACATATGCATTATACATTTTTTTTTATAATATTTGTTGAATAATGTATCAATTTTTCTGGTTTTCCTACGTTTTTTTTCCAATTTGATGAGAAAACTTCTGCGAAAATCAAAAAAGTACCACCCCAGTCAGATTTCCTTTCAGAAAAAGTGCTGTTATTGTAAATCGGAGCAAGATTTCTAATAGAAAAGTTATTCACAGAAAAAAAAACCTGTAATATTTTTCAACTAAGACGTACAATGTATAATTTTGGTTTTACAACGTATATTTTCCAGTTTTTTCCGGTTTTTTCAATATAAGGGAAAACAGCCGGAATAATCAAAAAATTGCCTCACTAAAGTACTGCAGCAGTCAGATTTATATTCAGAAAAAATGCTATAATCAGAGAAATACTGCTGGTAGAAAAGTTGTCCACAGAAAAATAAAATTAACATCATTAGTAAATCCGAAATAGATACAATTTAAAAAAAAAAATGTTTAATGAATTAAATTAGTTTTTCATAGTAAATGCTAAATGCTGAACAAAATGCTGAGTAAACATTGTGAATAACCAGTGTTAGAACGGTGATAAGTAATGTTAATCAATATTAATTTATAATTATTATTATTATTATTATTATTATTATAATTATTAGGTATTATTGTAGGGTAAACAAAATTTGCCATTAACCAAATAAAAAAAAAACATTAACCCCCTAAATAAAAACACATTTTAAAACTGATGGAAAATTGGGGTTCTCGGTACCTTTGGAATTCATGATACGATAATTTTTGGTTATGAAAATTGTGTATCCTTTTAACATTTTACTGTAGTGGCACAATTTTGTAAAGTGGAGGTACCAGGAGTTCATGCAGCGCACGTTTTTAGACCGAGCCGTGCGACAGACACGCGAGTCTCTACTCTGTGTCGGTCGTCCCGCACATGATCTCCTGATACGGATTTTTGAACGTTTACGCCAACGAACCGTTTCCACAGACTTTCATCATCGCGACCAAATCGTATCAAATTTAAAAAAAAACACTGGTATAGATTTTCGCAACGAACACCCCCCAATATTTTAAATTGTATACGGGAAAACTTTGGGGGGAATTCATAAATAAAAAAATTGATATTTTCAACATTTCAGAATAATTAAAGAGTTAAAGTTGAATGCTTAGAGTTGAATGCTGTGTGGTACTAGGAGTTGATTTTTTAATATTCCTATGAGTTTTCCTAATAAATGGGAAAAAACATTAAAAACTGGATAATAGGTATAATATTACCAAAAATATACAATGCATCTTACCGATATATTTTACCATAATATGGTATATATATATTGTTAACAAAGTCAAAGACAAAGTTAAAAAACAATATTAAGCGAATCCACTCAGAATCGCTTTTCGTTAGCATTAGTTAATCGTTACGTACGTTACAGGTACATTCAATTTCCCCTCTACCTTTCCAACTTTTCACCTAAACAATGACCCACCCACGTGCGAATAGTATGTCCGTTTTTTTTAAATACATATTAGTTATTGTAGAATGGATAAACGCTTTTCTTTTTTGCGTGCATATGTTTATTGTTTGTTTATACAGGTGTAACAATATTAGTTGTATAATCCTATTTCAAGGGGGAAAATATCCAATTGTGAGCAGCGAATTTGTATAAATAAAACAATTGTTATGTATTAAATTTTTTTTGACTGCTTAAATCGTCACTGAATATAAAATGACACGAGATAGTGTATTAAGAAATTTTAGTTGATATGAATAAAATCAATATCGACAAAGTTAATAGCTACAAAATACAAAATATTGCTCAATCTTGATTCTTGATAAATCATCACGTGAAACTATCCTTTAAAATATTTTTATTGGTTGAAAAAATTGCATCATTAATTTTGTAAAAAAAATAACATGTACAATGGCTAAAAAAATGTAAATCTATAAGAGCAATTGAATAAATGAATATAGTATTTTTTGAAATTTTAACTAAATTAATGTTCGATAGAGTCCTTGTATTATTTATTATTTGATCACACTTTTTCTTTGTGGTGTATTTCTATGACCCAGGATAAATATTTTTTTTTTGTTATTTTTGTTTGGTCAAATCAGGATTGAAATCTTGTATCAACGCCTCGACCACTGAAATCATTCTTAATACATAATAAAAACTGCGTAATTTTAATTAAAAAAAATGGACCGTTATTCCTCGAATTAGCCTATAAGATATACTCTTTCCCTCCCATAAAAATGAAGCTAGTGAATGTAAAATATAAGTAATGACCGAGTTATATTTGATTTGTGTACATATTATATACATTTATATATATATATATACACATATACATTTTAGTGTTTATTATTATTTATCAGTAACGTTTTTAGTAGCTAAAAAATTGAATTATGATAAAAACTTAATACCCATTTGTGGACTACAGATAACGATTTACTTTTTTTGTATAAAAACTACACTTGCAGTTTAAATGCATTAAGTAGGTAGCTGTTAAAACTATTTCGGTTTAATCATGAAAAAAAGCGTTTGTCTCGAGACAAAAAATAAATATAAATTAAATTATAAAAATTGGTCAAGGCGTACAGAAGTTTTCAACAACAAAGATAAACAAAAGATGACAAGATAACAAAGATAAAAAAAATGTGATCGCAAAGGCTACACACAAAAATTATTTTTAATAACTAATGTGTTATTTGTGTAATTTGTGACAGTAAATTTACAATTAACCAAGGTAATAAAGTGTATTATATATACAATAATATTACTTACCACACCGTAAACTAAAAACTGTAAACCTGTAAATGAAAAAAAACCCTTGACTCCCTAAGTAAGGGATACCAAAGGAATATTAATTTTAAGGGATGTTAAAAAAGTATAGCTAATTTGTGTTCTAGGTATCTTTAAAACATAGTTGTTACCGAACGGTTTGTGTAAAATAATGTTTATTATATAATAAATAAATAACATTTGAAAATGATGCCAATTATCATTTTAATATTACTGCAGCGGCACAATTTTGTGCAGCGGTGGTACCAGGGGCTCATGTAGTGCGCGTCTTCAACCCGAGCCTCATGACGGCCGCGCGAGTCTTTATTCCGTATCGGTCGTCCAGCACATGAATTCCTGATACGGATTTCTGAACGTTTACGCCAACGAACCGTTTCCACAAACATTTTTTAATTCTTTTCAATTCGTCACAGACGTGGTTACGAGTGGCCATTATATCGAACGCTACATTGTGCATCAAACACTGGTATAGATTTCCGCAGCGAACACCGCCAATTTTTTCGACTTTTCGACTTTTATACTCGGGAACAAATTTCAGGGGAAATTTGTACGCAAAAATAAATTGAGTTTTTTGGTAATTTTAGAAGGAGCACGCGTCTACTCTGAATAGAGTGGACTTTCCGCCCGGCGGTATTTCATTTGAAATAATTCGTCAGAATTGTTGACAGTTTTTCTTAAAAAAAAAACCGACAATAAAAAATGTCGATTTCTGTAGGGTAGGTTACCTCAGTGTTGGGAGAAATCGATTAAATTTACGATGAAATTACGTAGATGATTACGATTAATTTATTAGATTAAATTAAATTAAATTACGTTAGTTATTAATCGTTTAATCGTTTTTCAAAGTAATTACAAATGATGATTAAAATATTAATTGTAATCGTTAATCATTATCGACAAATCTATCGTAAACTACAACTATATAGCATATACCAGGGGTGGCCACAACGAGACTCGTGAGCCGCACGCGGCTCTTGAACCAAGCTTAAACTAAAATTAATAAATATATAATTCCGTCAGAATCGTTAGATAGTATTTTTATTGCCGTTGGTTTCGTTATCATTACATTCGTTATTATAGATTGGCACGGCGGCCAATTAAATTCATTAAATCTAAATATCTATCTGTACTAACTGATGGACATTTAAGCGAACTTGTGCGAACAGCGCTTACAAATTATCAACCAGATTTTAAAAAACTTACAGAAAAAATGAACACTCGAAAAAACACTTCTCATAATTAAAATAACAATAATATTAATAATAATTATGTTTTATGCAGCGTAAAAAATAAATTTTCCTTCATTTGATTTAAAATGAAAAATGTGTCTTCGTTTTATAAACATTGCTTTACAATGTGGCTCACCTCGAATTAGCTTTATAAATATGCGGCTCCCAAAATAAAGGTTAGTGGTCACCCTTGGTATATACATATAGTACTGTGTTAACTGTCATTGGCGCTCTAAGACAATCGTCAAATGTTTAGGCTTTAGTGTCTAAACTAGATATCCATCTAAAATTTCGTGCCCCCCCCCCACATTTATGGTGCCTCCAGTTCTTTAGAACAGTTTCCCCTTTACCCCATCTTAGTATAGCCTTGTATACATATACATTAATACACTATACATATAAGTAACAGTAATAAGTAAAAAGTATATATGTAGATGAATAAGTATAATTTTCTATATAGGTGTTATTACAGTGAAACCTCCTCTAACGGACATCTCAATAGCGGACTTTTTTGGGAATGGGAATATTTTAACTGCTTTTCAATTGGAAAACCTTCGAACTCCTATCGGATTCGAATAGCGAAATAATGTTTACTTCAAAATATAGCTACTAATTATTAAAAATTAATCATGTTTACAAATTAACTCATTTTGTAATCGAAATCAATACTATGATTACATTATTATTTTTATTATTTACACTAATTTTTCATCGTTATTATTGATTACTTTAGTAGATATCATGACTAACAGCTACACATTTGAATCGTTATCTTTCATTATTAATTAGATTAAGATTTGCCTAATACTACCTCAGCATTGGGGAATGATAACAAGAAGAGTAATAAACTGCAACTTCTATAATATTTAATCCTGCGGTTTAATCGCTTAATTTGTTACGATTTCCATTTACAGTTGCTTTCTTATCGAAAATCACATCTATCGAAAACGATATAGTGTATGGGTTCCTAATACAATCCTCTGAAAATGTGTGTAGAACACAATGTTTCAACAACGTGTGCACAATATTTCTGCAACGTTTTATAAACGTTTCTAACATTCGTGTCTATATACGAATACTTACTACCTAACTGCCGTTGGTGTCGGTGATCAACACCAAAATTTATTTAATCGTCTTTTTGTGGAATTTTTAATTTAGGTTACAATTTGAAAATCAAAAGTAGGTTTATCCCCAATAATAATAATAATAATCATGTCTAGAAAGCAAATTTAAGTTTTCTATCAAAATGTCAATATTTTTAACCGATTTATAAGAAAAACACACAATTTTCCCGTTCTTTCTCTTTCTTTTTTTTTCCTAAAATAAATGTTTTTAAATAAATGAAGTTTGGAGAATTTATGAAAAATAACATAGAAAAATAATCTAGTTCAAATTCAGATTCAAAAAGCTTATCTTTTAGTCCATTGTACAAATGCAACTACCAGGTGATTCATTTAAGTGGGTACACTCATTATCTCGGAAAGTATTAACTTTTTCCGGAATTTGTTTTCTAGAATATTTATAAGAAATATATATAAATATATATAAGAAAAAAGTTGCTTTACAATTGTATATTTATGTTATTTTTTGTCACCCGTATTTTTGGGGGTAAAACCACTACCTACCTTTGATTTTCAAATAGCGACCTATTTTAAAAAGTCCATAAATAGATTGAGTATTAGTTAAAATAAATTTTGGATATTTTTTATTTCCGTCGATCCGTTGACGAGATATTTCACTTTTAAGTTTGGGTTGGAGGAGAGTAGTGGAGTATCATTAGTGTGGTGGTACGGTGCGCGGCGTGTTAATAATGGACTACAACTTTCCTCCAACCTAAAATTAAAAGTGGAATATTTCGTCAACGGCTTGACAGAAATCAAAAATGTTAACACTAAAATTTATTTTGACTAATACCCTTATCATATATATTTTCGACATGATAAACGAATAAACTTACGTAAACCCTTGTAATGGTTGGTCTACTGACTACCATCTGTTTTTATGATTTGTTCGAAATGTTAAATTACTAATATCCATCCTTGTCATACGAAACTATACAAATAATGGCATAAAAATAATTTGAAAACCAGTAAATAAATATTGAAAACTTGTTGCGTAGATGCAACTATATGCATTTAAGGGTAGTAATATCGTTGTATAGTTTAACACATTACTTTGGTTCTATATAAAATTAGTAATCTGAGCAATTCTTAATGAATTAGCACCGGTTAAAAGTAATATTTGTATATTGCTTAAGATATTACATTTTATTTTTTTGTTGTTATAAGATTCTATGTGCTTCGACCAATTTATGTGATTAAGAAGTTACCTCAATTTTTTTCATAAGATAATCTTTTTTTTTTTTTTTTGTGTTTATGTTTGAACTGACATAAATAGTATCTAATAGTGCCTAATACATTTAAACTGCAGAAGCAGAGTTGCAATTTATAAATAATAATAGACATCACAATTTATAATAATATGTACTATACAAATAAATTATAACTGGCCGAGTAGACAGAGTAAATAGAGAATATCCGTATCCGTTTAATACGTCTGATGATTCACAGTGATGAAAGTCTGGTTGGCGTAAACGTTCAAAAATTCATATTAGGAGATCATGTGCGGGACGACCGATATAGAGTACTCACCGATACTCGGGCGACCGTCGTTACTCGGCTCGAAAAGATAACGCACGTGGCCATGGGCCCCTGGTACCATCAGTTCACGAAATTGTGGCGCTAGAGTAAAAAATGAAAAAGAATGAAAAAGAATGTAACACTATTATTATTACTATTATTATTTTCAAATATAAAATATAAACAAAAATATTATATTTATATAAAAATATTATTTTGGTAATAAACCAAAAACTATCAAGAGTTCTGAAGATATCTAGAACTCAAATTTGTTATCAGGTTTTTTTTTATTTAGTTCATTTGGATCAGTGGTGATTTAAACTTTAAACAAAAATTAAATACATTCATCTAAAACCACTTCTCCCAACTGGAAATTTTTTTCTTTAAATTGATTTCTACTTAATTTAATTCTTTACAACTTTTTGTTTTAATTGAATATATTGGATTTACAATAATGATTAATTTTGTTTACAGTGGACAACTTTAGGGTCATTTTTTGATTTTCCTAGATGTTTTTCCAATAAATGGGAAAAACCGAGAAAACACGTGGGAAAACCGAGAAAAACGTAGAAAAAACTGGAAAATTAGTACAATATTAAACAAATATTATTAAAGAAAATATATAATGCATATGTAATTATTTTATCATAATAAAAGGTAAATTAAATTACCTTTTATTTTTTACTAATACTTTTTAAATTTGAATTTTTAGAAAAAAACATTAACAGCCAAGTTATTCCAACAAAATACCGCCGCCGTACGGAAAGTCTACATTGTTTAGGGTTCAAGTCCCCCCCCTCCTATTCCGAAATTGAAAAAAAAAACATGTTTTTTTCTCAAAAATTCCCCCCATATAAAAAACTGAAAAAAAAAATTGGTGGTGCGGAAATTTGCGGAAATCGGTCACTGTTCAACTTCAGAAAATTCAGAAATTTAGAATATATCAATTTTTTTATTTATGAATTCCCCCAAAGTTTCCCGTATACAATTTAAAATATTTGGGGTGTTCGTTGCGAAAATCTATACCAGTGTTTTTTTTTAAATTTGATACGATTTGGTCGCGGTGATGAAAGTCTGTGGAAACGGTTCGTTGGCGTAAACGTTCAAAAATCCGTATCAGGAGATCATGTGCCGGACGACCGATACAGAGTAGAGACTCGCGCGGCTCGGATTTGTGACGACCGTTGTATGAGCTCCTGGTATCATCGGTTCACGAAATAATGACTGCAGTAAAATAAAAATAAAAATAAAAATAATAATATTATTATTATTATAATAATAATATTTAATCAAATATTATTTTCAAAACTAAAATGCTGTATTAAACTGTAAAAACAAACTAAAAACTCATCAGATCATGAGTTTCGAAGTATACCTTACAGATATACATTAAATTACCTATAACAATGACTGCACCCGTCCCCATTATCCTAATTACCCGAGGACAGCATTTTAAAATTTAATTTTATATTAAAAACCGTATAAAAAATTGCCTTCAGCCCTTTTTTATTATCTTTAATTTTGGAGATGAACTCGATGAACCTACTTTTGAAGAGAGTGAGATGTTACGTATTATATTTAAATAGATTTTGACGTTGAAATGATGTTTGATGTTGATTTCCGTTATCACCAACGGCGTTAGGTCTTGGTATATCACCACAGATGTCAGAAACGTTTAAAAAAAATTGTGGAAATATTGTTGAGACGTTGAAACGTTGTGCCATTGTGTTTTACATACATTTTCAGAAGATCGTATCAGGAGCCCATGCAATATTCGTATTCAATAAAAATTTAAATTGTATTCAAATGATTTAAGAGACTTGACTGCAGGTTAGAATGTCACAGAGGTTGCACCATATTATTATTATATTGATACTAAATCACTATTGTCATTATATTGTTACTATATTATTATTGTTATCGTCCTGTGAAACTGACGTAATCGAGCAGAAATCAACAAAAACCATAGTCTTTTTACTGCCGGTATTTTTTTTATTCTGAGTGGAACGAGGAATGTATCGGTTTTACAATAATGTTAATTTTTTTTTTTTTTTAATAACTTTTTTACAAACAGTTTTGCTTCGATTTACAATGATAGCAATAATTTTTCTGAAAGGAAATAGGACTGGTGAAATTACTAAAAAAAATACTTTAGAAATTTTATTTTTTTATTTTTTTCAAGAAGTTTTTCCAAATTAATAGGAATAACGTAGGAAAAACGGAAAAATAGGCACA
This sequence comes from Cinara cedri, assembly GCA_902439185.1. Classification (NCBI taxonomy): domain Eukaryota; kingdom Metazoa; phylum Arthropoda; class Insecta; order Hemiptera; family Aphididae; genus Cinara; species Cinara cedri. The sequence goes on from CABPRJ010001895.1 coordinate 336,795, forward strand.
ATATTAAACAATTATTATTAAATGTATAAATAAAAAATAAATTAATTAATAAATGCGTCGCCTGGAGACTGGAGTGTTATGTTAAGTGTATTATACGACTCATTAAGTCGCGTTTTATATTTTGACCGTGATATACCTGACGATGAATTTTTAATTTGAAACCCGTCGTATAATACACTTATAATACTCTAGGCCAGTGGTCTTCAATCGGTGGGTCGCGGCCCATTTTTGGGTCGCGATAAATTTTCATTTTAAAATAAAAATTAAGTTTACACAATTATATAAAGTATACAAATAATTGTTTGACTATTAAACTTAGAAAATTAATAAATGAAAATACAGTTTGAAAATTATTGTAATATATTATGTACAAACAATATTATATCATTTATATTCAAAAATATAATAGTATAATGGATTTCAAATCGCAGTATATGTTTCATATACTATGTTATTATCGTTAAGAGTCCCATAATCTACGAACATTGTCGATGATGTCGGTGTTTTTAAAGGCGAATAAATGTTAGTCGCGTTATTATTCGTCATATTTACGTATCCGTTAAAAAGTTTGTTTTTGTTTTTATTTATTCAATTATAACAGTACTACTACAAAGTATTAAGTAATTTTAGTTTTTTTTTTTTTATTTTGTTTTTTACAAAAGTTTTTCTTTGTGTATACCTTATGTGGGTCGCAAATAATGTACGCCTAAAAAAGTAGGCCGTGAGTCCAAAAAGGTTGAAGACCACTGCACTAGGCAACGCATTGAATCATTTATTTATTTGTATTTTTATATATAAATGTTTTATATATACATTTATTTACGAGTATTAACTATTTTAATAATTTTGTTTTTACTTTATCATTTTATTAAATATTATTAAAAAAATATATGATAGTATGTAATTATTTTACCATGAGATTTTATGATATTATTATATATAGATGATCAAGCAACACTATCAACCGAACTCCGCTCAGAATTTTTTTTTCGTTAGCAATGGTTAATCGTTGTTCACAGATATACATTAAATTACCTTTTATTTTTTACTAATACTTTTTAAATTTGAATTTTTAGGAAAAACATTAACAGCCAAGTTATCCAACAAAATACCGCCGCCGTACGGAAAGTCCACATTGTTTAGGGTTCAAGTCCCCCCTCCTATTCCGAAATTGAAAAAAACATGTTTTTTTTCTTAAAAATTTCCCCTATATAAAGACTGAAAAAAAAAAATTGGTGGTGCGGAAATTTGCGGAAATTTGCGGAAATCGGTCATTGTCACTGTTCAACTTCCTATTCAGAAATTTAGAATATATCAATTTTTTTATTTATGAATTCCCCCCAAAGTTTTCCCGCATACAATTTAAAATATTGGGGGTATTCGTTACGAAAATCTATACCAGTATTTTTTTTTTTAAATTTGATACGATTTGGTCGCGGTGATGAAAGTCTGTGGAAACGGTTCGTTGGCGTAAACGTTCAAAAATCCGTATCAGGAGATCATGTGCCGGACGACCGATACAGTGTAGAGACTCGCGCGGTTCGGATTTGTGACGACCGTTGTATGAGCTCCTGGTATCATCGGTTCACGAAATATGACTGCAGTAAAATAAAAACAATATTTAATCAAATATTATTTTCAAATGCTGTATTAAACTGTAAAAACAAACTAAAAATTCATCAGATCATAAGTTTCGAAGGTACCTCGAACCTAAATTTTTAAATGTATGCCTATTTAAGGGGCTAAGGGGTTTTTTTTGATCTCATTTAATTTACGGTGTTACATTTTTTCAAGTTCTGTAACCTACCTTTGATACAATTTTATGAAAATTTAGGGGCAGTAAAATTCTTCATTAAATTAATTTTATAGTGTATACTGTATACTATATAGCAGTATATTATGGTAACACACAATATTGACCTTTCGAAATAATATGTGAAAATAGACGTGGACGTCAGAAAAGTTTCAAAAACATTGTGCCATTGTTCTACATAAATGTTCAGAGGATCGTATCAGGAGCCCATGTACTATTCGTTAAGGATACGTACGATTTTTGATAGGAAAACAACTATAAATGGATATTGTAATTAAAAAGCGATTTAAGCGCAGGTTTAAATATCACACATGTAGTAGTATATACTATACGTATAATTGTATATTATTCTTATCATTTCGTGAAGCCAATGTGAGGAACCATGCAGAAATCAACAAGAATCTTTTACTGTCGGTATTTTGTTTAATAAGCTCATTCAATTCCCTCTCCCCTCCTCCCGAAATTTGATAAACATCAATTTATTTTAATTACGAAATTCCACTAAAACTCGTCACCACGTCTCTTAGTGATGAATAAAAACAATTATTCTGGTCCATTTTGCGTAACCGTTCAAAAATGTGTATAAGGAGTTTATGTGCAGGACGATCGATCAGAGTAGAAGCTCGCAAGGCCGTCACGGAGCTCGGTTTTGTGACGTGCGCCACATGGGCTCCTGTTACCACCGCTTCACAAAATGGAAACACCTAGACGAAAATAAAAACTGGCACAAAAACTGGCGTTATTTTCAAATATTACCACCATACATCACACCACTGCATCATAGCAAACCAAAAACTATCGAATCATGAATTTTAAAACTCCTAGAACCCAAATTTGTTATCATTTATCAGTTTTAAAATTTACTCTAAAAGGGATGAATGGTTTTCTTTTTCATTTGGTGTAATTTACGGTGTTCCAATTGATATATGTTTATATGTTCACCATTGTGTCTTCATATACATAGTATTGTAATGCCATTGGTATAGTAATTTATTGGTTTCAAATATTTTTCAATCCATTTTTATATTGTTCAAGGTTACTGGTATAAGTGAATAAAGAGGTATAAATAAGCGTAAATCAGTGTACTTCAGTATACAAACGTTTTTAGTAAATGAATAATCAAAATTTTTAATTTAATATTTTAATGTAATTATCAATAGTATTCTGTAACAACAATTTATTCCTGTTTAGGTAAAATATAAGAACCGAACCTAGTTCCTAAAATAATGTATTAATTTCCTAAATACCTACTTAAATCTATTTTAACAATTATAAAATTGAAGTTTTATGTTTTTCATTTGATAACTTGTTGTAGGTATAAAAATTATGTTATTAGATTTTGTTTTTTTTGTTATTAAGCAATATCGTAGGACGGACCAAATTTTTTTATTCACAAATCAGTTCTTCCTCTGACCCGGCCTACACTCCTAGATAATTGGTAAACTTGAATTATGTTAGTAATTAATTTTGATTGGTACTTTTCATTCTAATCTTACTTTCGACCATAGCAGATGCGTACATAATTATGTATATATGTATATACGTATGTAAGTACATATAATATATATCTATGATGACTACGGATTTTCTAATTTTAAACTATCGAACATTAGCGGACATCGTAATTACGGGTTTTTAATTGTTTTTTTTTTTTTTTTTAGTTATAAAACGTTAACAATAGGTATCTAGTACCTAAATAAACCCAAAGTTGCTCAGACACAAAAATAAAAAACACAAATCATACGATAAAACCAATAGGATCCCTCGCTACGCTCCGAATTTAAAAGTTGTTTGTTTACATGGAAATATGAATAATAAAATACAAATAACAAATAACCTACCTAATACTATATGCTACTAATATTATAAATTCGAACGTTTGTTTATGTGGATTTTTGTTACCTATTTATGTCAATATTACTAAACGGATTAAGCTGAATTTTTGCGTAGATGTAGTTCTTGACCAGGAATAACATGTAGGCTAACTTCCCCCCGACCTCTGTCTTTCCATATTCAATCTCTAAAGGTGTTTTAATTGTTTTTATATTTACAATCACAGTAGATAATTTTCGTAGAAAATACGTTGGATTTAAATTAATTAATTCAATTCCTGATGAAATTATTACAATATAATCAAATGAGTTACGTCGCGGAGAAAGCTGGTAATAATTAATCGTGTGAAACAAAAAATTGTAATTTTATTTTTATAAAAGCAGTTTTGGAGCATATTACATCAACCAAGATAACTTAGTTGTCTATATTAAGTATCCGGCGTTCATAGTGTTCGCAATTAATTGTCCACGATAATTGTCTTTTAAACTTCTTTGCCCGTACGATGTTACATTTATAACATACAGTATACAATTATAGTAATTAATAATAATTATTATTATTAACAGTTCTTTATTGATAGAATAACTCTTATCAATAATGGCAGTACCTGAGGGGGTTTTTTGGGAGGTTAACATTTTGCTGTAATAATCTATAGAATATGTTAATAAAATTAAAGCACCGCAAACTTTTAGTTTTCAACTATCCCCCCCGCCTGAAATTATTTTCCAGTTACGGTTTTGCTATTCGTCCTACAAAACAGTATAGGTAGTTATTAATGACACAAGTCGCACCAAGTACTTATTTCTGTTATTGATAGATGTTATGTATATTCAACTACTAACTATACAAATATTTTCAGAGAAATTTAATTAAACTTATCTAAAATATTTCGTGATATTATTTTACAAGTATATTCGTTTTTATCATTGTATATGTAAGCCGTAGATAATTCGTATTTTGTCGCTACGTATACCTAACCTTTTTATTTTTGTAATTAATTACAGTTGTGCTTTTACAATCCCTGGGAAATTTTCAATTATTATAAATTATGGTTTATATACATAAAAAATCTATCTCCATTATATTATAATGAGTTCTAAAAAAACAATAAAATAAATGACGAGTTTATTATGTTATAAATTAATTATATATTAAAATCACCGACAACTAGAACGGTAGAATACATAATATTTTGTGATAAAGAAAGCTAAAAAATGTTTGCTTATACTAATGAATACTAAAAGTTATGAAAATGTCTTCTAATTTTACTGGAAAATAATGATACCGTATTCAGGTAACAAAAAAAAAATTAGGTTATGGCCGTCAAATTCCTGTTTTGGGACATTGTGTGACGGCCTTGATGTTACATCATTATATTGTGTTACATAAATACATAATATTATATGTTTATCACACAATTACAAAAATCGTCAATGTAGGTATTCCTACTTTATTTAATTTGATATTTGACAAACAATATTATTACAGTTTGCAATATTATTAATTATTTATCAAAAACCATTATCATTTCGTTCGTATTTTCCTAATGAAAAAATGTATACTATTTTAGAGCACTATGATACTACAATAAAAGTAATATTAATCAAACGGGTAAATATTATACTATTACTGAACTTAATATATTTTAATGTTAACGTTTTAAATGACAAACACATTCGTTTTAACTGAAATATAACACATTACAAACATTATCCGTAAACATTATTATTTAATTGGTTTTGTTAATTCGCTTGATATAATATAATCAATTATTTGAATTAAACTGGCGATTCCCGACAAGAGTATTATAATTTTGTTTTCAATTAAAATTATTAAATTTGAAGGACCGTAACGTGAGGCTTTTCTCGTATTGACGTGGGTATTCTAGCAACGTCGTCTCTTCACCCAAACGGTCACGTCCAAATGTCCTGGATTGATAAAATAATTCCCGTAAATGCACCCGTTAATCCACGAGAACGGAAAAAACTAATGATGGGCACTATAACTACATTGGCAAAAATTGGAGGAAGCTTGATGGGTCTAAACCAGCTAAAAACGTATAAACAGAGAAATTTGTCAAACACAAATCGCTAAAGTGCTTACTGGTTACAATTATAAATAGTGAATGTACAGGTAATATATTATATACAAAGTGATTCACTAAGCGTGCTCATTCGATTTTTTCGGTTAAATTTTGCATACATTCAAATTCTGATTTTCTGAATTTTCAAGTGTAGTTAAAGCCAATATTTTTGAATACTTGGATTTTTAACAACATTAAAGGAGTATCCTGTGGCGATAACAACTTTAATTTTTCAAACGAGAATCTATTATAAAAATTCCAATAATAGACGGAGTATTACATGATAAATACATTTTGATGTCAAAATGTTTGATTTCCGTCAACCCGTTAACAATGTATTCCATTTTTAAGTTTAAGTAGGAGAAGAGTAGTAGAATATCATTTGTGTGGCGGCACGGCATATGGCATTTTATTAGTGTTCTACTACTCTTCCCCTACCTAAACTTAAAAGTGAAATATCTCCTTAAATGTAATGAAAAGTCCAAGTATTCGAAAATATCGGCTTTAACTACACTTAAAAATTCCAGCAATCAGAATTTGAATGTATGCAAAATTTAACCAAAAAAAAAAATGAGGTGAGCACGCTTAGTGTATAACACTGAATATAATATATTACTTGTACATTTTTTTATTTTTAGCTGTATATATAATATATAATATGTAGTAACTTTCAACTAAAATATTGTTGAAGCACGAAGAAAAAATACATTTTTAAAAAAAATTGATATACGAATAGATATATTGTTTCAAAACAAATGATTTAAATGATATGTTATGTATTCTTGAATATTTAGATTATATAATATGACATATTTAATTTAATTTTGTAATATATTTTAATACAACAAGTTTGTTAGTGTAACAAAATATTTGATATTTTCAGTTTTCTTTAAAATTCTTAGAACATTATCAAATAAAATGTTTAAGTTTAAATCTCCTAGATAAAATTAAACTAATTGATGTTACTTCAAATTGTTTTGATGATAATTCAATTTTTCATCTCCCTATCTTTTTTAAATCTTTGAAATATAGTTCAATATGCTAATACAATACATATACCTATTACATACTCTTACTCTTTTACGTATTGTACAGCCGCAATAGGATTTCTAAAATAAATTACACTTAGGCTTTCCATGGTGTTTAATGTAAGATGATTTTTGCAAACGCAGAGAGCGGATTTGATATGCAATAAAGTATTTTAAAATATCTACCCTCTCTGAAATCATAGAACATTTTTGCCTATGATTAACTAGGTAGTTAAGTAGTCAAAGTTAAATTTGTTTTAACTAAAATAGTTAATTATATTTATCTTAAACCGAATAATTTAACTAACTTAAGTATTCATTGTATACATTAAACTTTGTATAGTTCATTTATTCATAAACAAATTGAGTTTATTAGTTTAAGTTTAGTTAAATTTAGTTTATTTTAGTTAGAGACGAATGATTTTTTTTTTTCAAAATTGGAAATACAATTTTAATTAATTGTTTTCAGTACTCAAATTTATATATAAAATTTCACTGCAGTGATAGTATTATTTAATTTAATTTTTAACATATTAATATATATTACCTTATATTTAATGTTTTTTAGGTTGATTTTATATAGTAAAAAATAAAATTAAAAGAACTTCTTTTTAACTGCGTCAAAGTAACATCTTTTGCGTTTGAACTTTTAACTTAACTAATTAGATTTATTTTTTGATAATTTTAACTTTTAAATAAAGGCTATTATGTTTATTTTACTAATTTTTAACTTGATCGAGTTAATCATTTTCATTAACTTGCTTCGGTTTTTTATTTCATAATTTTTTAAATGTTCAATAAAAAAAGTTGTTACACTTACATACACATAAAAACAGTCGTTGTATACAATACGATCGCAGTGTTCTAATAGGAAATAAAAAACAATTATTATTTCGAATGACCTAACACTTGTAGTACTGAGTTTTATACGTTCAATTTCCCACCACTTTAAATAGCTGTATACTCGTTGTACGGCTTCAATTGAAAGAGAACGTTATTATAGGGCTTTGTTTCATTTTCGATGATAATATATTTTATGATCTGACCATTTTTACTGTTCGTGTCTCCCGGGAACGACGTGCCGCAGTACTGATGATACCGCGCCTGTTACCAGTCGGCGTTTTGCTTATTCTGCAATGCGTTTCCGAAGTCACTATTTTTAGTGGCTCGGCAATAGACGTTAGTTTGCCTATCGATGTAGTTAGAGCTTTAACCATCGGAAACGGAAGTAGGTTGGAATGTATCGAATATCATAACATGCCACTAGTGTTTTGGCACAAAGAATCTCTTGAACCGAAATTGGCATTAATTCGATCGCTAAACGAACAAGATGTGACGATTAAGCGTGGTAAGTATTTATTCATTTCCGTCATAGCAATAATCAGGGTTCCGGAAATATATCACTTAATATCAACAAAAAAAAAAGAGCTTAGAAACTTCATTATAACATTGAAATAGTACTTCAACAAATTCACATAAGCATAAAAAGTCTAAAACTAAAAAACTATAAATTTATTCTCAAAAGGTACACTTTCAAATTGCGTTGCATATTTAAACTCTTGAATGGTTTTAATGCTACACTCGCGGATTTGTATTGCTCCATGAGCACAAACCCAGCGACGACACGATAAATAAATAAGTTAACATAAACAAGAAAATAAGTGATGTGTAATAAAGCGAGGCTATTTAAAAATCGTAAGCTTACGTTATAATAAAGTAGAAAATAAGGAAAATAAATTAGGAAAAACTTGTACAAAGTCTTTTCTATTTTTATTTATAAAAACCATCATATAAGGCAAAGAAAGGTTGCACTTTAAAATGTCATATTTGAACTAGTTGTAATATAACATAAATTTCCATAGCATTATGCTAGATTGACACGCCAAAAAAATAAGTAAACGCGTAGGTTCTCGAACCCTGGTAATAACATTCTGCGGTAAACGTGTTACAACATTCGTCGTAATTGCGTGAATTTCATTCACATTTACGAGTATTTAGAACTGTTGGCGGCCAGTTGTAAGTGGCTTTGGAATTCGGTACCGGAATTGATGTTGCTGGAATTGTACGCCGGTGATCAACAAATCAAATCTTACAAAAAACCGGGAAACTTGTACACTTCGGTAATTAATAAAACCAACAGTACGCGTTGGAAATGTGACGGTAGCAGTATTGTAGAACACGTGGAGGTCACGTTTGAAAATAATATCACGTGAGTGTTCAGTTTGAAATATTTTAACGAAAACATATCGAGTTATTATATTATAATTTATAACAAAAATTTTACTCGTTTACACCATAAAAATAATACACTATCTAATATGAATAATTGAAAACGATAAAATTAAGTATTTGTATCGATGGCGAGCACATATCCCTAGCTAGAAAAATACGACTATATGAGTATTAATTTAGTAATTTTATCTCAAAATTATATACTTCAACCAAATTACAAAGAAATAGACATTTTTGATTTAATTAATAAAAAATGGCTTTTCCGGATCAGGTTTTTAAATTCTCATTGTCAGGTTCGGTATATAACAAAAGACGATTCTACGATTCATCCAATAATCATGATTATTATTTTATTAAATCCAATCGCGATGAGAAATAATTACTGGACACCTGTATATCTATTCTCAAATTTAATATTACTGCCAAACTAAAAACGATAAAATACTTCTACAAATAAGTATAAAATATTAAAGAAAATAGTATAGATATAGGTATGGTTTTTTTTAAATTTATTATTCTCTCATTGCATTGTTCGTGAAAGCATTTTTCCTTCAATTGTTTCTGTCTTAATAGCACGTTCATATAAGTACTATGGATACATATAATTTGTTTCACTTGCTCAGTGTAACAATAATAGCGATTAATTGATTGCGAGCCCCTATGGCCTATAATAATATGACGGACGGACAACACTCGTGATTATCTAAAGCGCATTGGACCGAATACAGGAAAAAAAAATATTTATCTTAATAATTCACACCATGGGTGAGCCACTAATAGTGTAGTTTAGTACTTGTTAAAATAGGATATATAGGGTAATTTAATTTATAATTGTGCATACAACAATGCAATCATTGCACAACGAAAACGATTTTGATCAGAGTTTGGTTAAAATATTTTAATACATTTAATTAATATATAACAACAAAATAAATTATAATTGCTCGTGTTTTTAACGAATTTTAACATGAAAATGAATTTAAAATGCTGATATAAACAAATTTTAAAGTTGTTATCTACATAAAACTAAAAAATACTCGAACATTACAAATAGGTGGACAATTTTAAAAACTTAATAACGATATAATATTTTAAAAATTTTTCCGCGTTTATAAATGTGCTAATATAAGTAAAATTGAAATAGTTTCTGGTTTCTACTGTTATTTTTCATTCGATTTTTTTTACTAAAAAGAAAAAAAACATTATTCTTGTAATTTTACCTATGCCTTTCATTGGATTTAAAATAATCACAATCCCAGATGAAATTACAATTTAATTAAATGAGATAAACCGCGGAGAAGGCTGGTAATAGTTAATAGTGTCAAACGAAAATTGTATTTTTATTCTTAACGTAGCAGATTCGGGGCACAATATCATTTAAAATTAATTTGCCAATAATATAATATCTAACGTCATGGTATCCACTATTAATAATTGTCCACGATAATAATTTGTTCTTAAAATCCTTTGCTCTGACGCAGTGTTCCAAAAAAAGTTTCTTGTTTTTTTTTTTTTTTGAGCAATATTTTTCGTAGAAAACACAAGACGTAAAAGTTAAAAAAATAAAAAAAAAGGAATCTAAAGGTAATGAATTTATCAATTTTATTTTTTTCGTCTGTTTTCAATGTTTTTAAAACTGCTTGGACAGTCGAATAAAGATTTCCCCAACGCACCAACTAGATAAGATTTCTTCTCTGTTGAAAAGTTGTTCACATACGCTCGCTACGCTCCAAATATTAAATTCAATGCAATTTGTATTGTATTAACGTGTTTTTAATGTTTCAAAATAATTCACGATACCGTATTTAACATGAATATTCTATAGCAGAATAAATTTAAAATACGTTTTGTAGTATTGTGATCGAAATGAACTTGTCATCGGTGACGATTAATCAATGTCAAATGTCCGATGGGTCTAACGATGCGTTCAACGGGACAAATAAATGCCATCCTACAACCGATTGCGCGTACAAGGAAGGCGGTCGGCGGTTCGCCGCTGGAAATTATTGGTGCAAGTGCAAACCGGGATATTATTCATTGCACCGCATGTTCGATGGTATATTGGTGGAAGGTATAAATTGCATAAAAATAAGTAATATCTATCTATATTGCCAAAGGTCAAAAACCTTTAGTACACACATTTAATCGTTCCTGCAGTGGCTTCGCCGAAAGAAATCGAAGACCGATATTCTTGTAAAAAGTGTTGGGAAGGATGTGACGTATGCGATGGACCCAAAAGTTGTATGGCTCCGTTTATGTGGACACTAAGGTGAAAAATAGATAACAAATTTGTTTAAGAATCTTAACAATTTTAAAATAAAACACCTAAATTAGATATATGGCCCGATAATTATTATTTTATATGTATTTCAGAAGTACGTTTCTTGGAATAACTATCGTTTGTATAATGTGCACCGTGGTACTCATATGGTTCGTACACAAAAACCGCCGGATTAAAGTGTTTCGTATTGCAAGTCCGACGTTCCTGATTATCACTTTGATCGGCTGCATTATCATGTACTCGGAAGTAAATAGAATTTATAATCAAATTAACATTTTATGTTCTGAAAGAAGTGGTATGTTTTTTAATAGGTCGTTGCGGACGTTTTTGTTTAGCTTTGGCTAGTTGTCATATTATCTTAAAAAAACTCTAGTAATAATCATTATTTATTTATCTAATTATTTTAAATGAACAACGACTTATTTAAATCTATAACTTTGTCAAAAAGATTGAATTCTTACCAAAGCTGGGCAGTAGATTAGTTGAACATGGATTGAAAGTTGAAATCCTTCATATACACACCATTTATACTAACACTATACATATATAAAATTGCATCACTCTGTCTTCATTTGGAGGGTCTATATGGATGTTCAAAATAAAACAAAATAACCTACTACCACAACAACAACACGATAAATTTCATATTGAAATTCAACCCAACTTTTATTACTTAAATCAGTCATAAAAAAAACCACAAATTCCCGGGTTTGAATTTATTTGATCTAGAGATACGTTATAATTTTGAACTAAGTACTAAATTATATAGGTACGGCAATAATAAAATAAAAACATTTTATATTTCATAATATTATGTTGATATTTACTATTTTAATATCAAAATAAGGTACGGTTTTAATGTAGAATTATCAGATAATTTCCCACAGTAGATATAATTTTATAATAAATAGATGCGGAATTTAACACTAAATTTAAAGTACTTATTGAAATTTAAAAAAAAAAATTATTGTTTTTTATTTCAACGGTTATTTGTGTTCCTCCTTTTTTTTTTGGTCTGTTTTTTAAATTTATTTATATTTTATATATTTTTACGTGCCGATTCCTTTTTAATGTATGTAAAACACGATTTATATTTACAATGGATAAGAGTACAATGTCAACAAAAGTTCAGAAATAGAGAAAAAAAACATTAAAATTATAAATCAATAAAATGTGAAATTTGAGTCCGCATTGTCGTTTGATATTAATTAGTAATTTTCTTAATAGCTCGTTTGCAAAGTAATTCGTGGTTGCATGTGGAACGTAAAAAAGGTATTTTAAAACAGGTTAAAGATAAACTTGAAAATGATTCGACTTTGCCGTTCAATAACCTTTCAATGAACCTAATGCTCGCAATATGTCATCGTTCAGCTATAGAAGATAGGCTAACTACATTAGCTACCATTAGCATTAATTTACAATTAATACCGAGTTTAAAAGTTCTTATAAAGTTTTTCCAGAAAATATCAATATAGAAGGATAAACTCAGTAAATCACAAAGTTAGCAATACCAAAATCCTTACTTTATATTTTATGAACTGCACATTTCATAGTACGTGCGATTCTCCCATACTAAATGAACGCTATTACCCATTGATTTTTATAAAACATTATATTGTCAAATGTATGACTTATAATTTTACACACCAATGTACTTATTTAACAGTTAAGAACATCAAATATAGAACGGTAGAATTATAATTACAAAATAGTTTAAACAACCTAACTTTATTTTAAGTGATGTAAAAATTCTGATTTAAAAGAAAGGTATTACACATTTTTAATTTGAATTGAAAATTAACTAAGAAGATAATAATAATACATTTGTTAAATTTTTTTCATAATATAAGACAGGGCTAGCTAAAAAACCTCTAGTTTATTAGAGATTGAGGTGCTCGGCAACATTTCCCGCTGGGTTATCACCCGTATTCCAGTAATAAAGTCGAACGTTAAATACCCATAAAATGTAATATGTTTAGATACCTATCTGGTATATGTCCACAGTAAATTTTATACAGTTTTTTTCTTTATAAAGATGGGTATCATGTTCCCGGAGTGCACCCAACAGCTGTGCGTTGCTACAAAATGGACGCGGCACTTTGGGTTTTGCATAACATACTCGGCATTGTTGATGAAGACATGGAGAGTATCACTGACGTACAGAGTGAAGTCTGCGCACAAACTAAAGCTCACCGACAAACAACTGTTGCAATGGATGACACCAATACTAATGATAGTGCTGGTGTACATGGGATCGTGGACACTCAGCGACCCGCCACAAGCGGTACTGGAAAAGTATATGGAGCGGATGAAGTTCTGGCGATGTTCGAACGATTGGTGGGACTATTGTCTAGCGGCTGGTATGTGATACGAAATACGTAATAAAATTAATATTTTAATAAAATATGTTTAGGTGAAATTCTGTTTCTGGCGTGGGGCGTCCGGGTGTGTTACATAGTGAGAAACGCCGAGTCGTTTTACAATGAAGCACAAATCATCAACTTTGCCATCTACAACATATTTATAGTCAATATTACTATGATGACGATACAGTAAGATTCGGTCGTAATACTATGCATTTTTATTTTTTTCGATCACCCGTATTTCATCGTCGTTTGGTTAGTTTTATATGTGTCCAGTCATAATACAAATAAATAGAGTTAAATTTTTCTTTTTTTCATTTTAGCTTTTTCTTGTTTCCCGACATCGGTCCGAATTTCAAATATACATTGGGATTCATCCGGACTCAGTTGAGTACATCAGTAACTATTGGTCTGGTCTTCGGTTCAAAAGTAGTGAGAGTACTGAACGGTCAAGGCGATCACTGGGAAAACAACAAGTTACAAGGCAAAGGTTTAATGTCCTATGAGATGAACGAGATTTGCGAAGAAACCAATGATTTACAGACGGAAAATGAGGAACTCAAAGAAGAAATATTCAAGTTGGCTACACAAATTGGTCAGTTGAAAAATTCATTGTCACATGTGAATAACAGACATCTGAGGAAGAACGGTTGCCTGAATTGCAATCCTGTCGTTTCAAACCAACCAAGTCCGACACACAAAACGGGTAGTTTTTTCAAAAGCTTGGGATCGAATAGTTGTCTAGCACCTTCAACCAGTGCTTAAAAATTATAATAAACCCTGTTATATAAAAGAAAATATTGATTTTAATTACGTATTAATAAAATATTTACTTTACAAATAGAAAAAAACTTAAAAAATAAATGTACGTACATATAAAAACACACATAGAATACAATCAATTAAATTTTTAAATATATTTATAATACGTAAATAATATATATTGTGACATATGTATTATAATACAATACAATGGTTATAACCAATCATTAATCTTCTTCAAGGAAAAAAAAATATACTCATCATCGATTCTGGTAAGTTTACATTTCTATTGCATACAATATTGGTTATTATTATTATACAATCATTTGTTTTTTTTATCAGTCTTATTATATGCTTATTTTTAATAGAAAACATATTTTTTTCTGATATCAGTTGTAAAACATAACTGATAATAAAGCTAAACTAAAATTTGGAGACAAAAAACCCCAAGTACATAAACATTATGTTGTTCTAATTAGTTATCTATGGTCAAAGTATAATTAAAAGTGTATAATATAATAATTGATTGATTCTAAACACAAAAATAAAAAAAAAATACAAACATAGGTATTACTAATAATATCATCATCCATACAAGTACATCATAACTCCTGACACAAGCTACATAATAATATACTAAAATAGATGTACGTACAATACAATAATAATATATATTATATACATTTGGACAAACTAAGTTCAAATAAATTTTTGTTCACAATAATAATAATATGTATGAATTCACTTTATCACAGTAAAAGTGTTTTATATGCAATCCACACACTAACGTATACATATTGGATATTTACACAAGAATCAAAAATTCAAAACTGACTAATAATAGACTAAAATTTATGAACACTATATTTTATCAAAAAATATGTGAAAAAATATTTTGAAATGGTGACGAGATCTAATGAGCCAAGTTTAATGGCTCTTGGAGTTCCTGTACAGGTGCTGGAACACATTGTTCTTCGAAATTTTGTATGTTCGCCACCATGGTGACATCCACATTGCTAGTCGGTGAATCAAACTGAAATACACAAAAAATGAATGCCATTAATAAAAATGTCAGTGAAAGCATACGGTTAAAAAATGTTTGTACAAGACACTGTTAGCATTTGCGGTTAGTATAGTGTCAGTACACAGTTTTTAGTATGCTGACCTTTTTCGGTCTACCTCTCTGCTTGGGTCCGGGAAGATGAGTCATACTGGCATGCTGCTGCATTATGTGATATCTTAATTTGTCTGATCTCGAGAAACTCTTCGGGCACTCGGTGCACGTAAACGGCCGTTCGCCAGTATGTGTCCTATGGTGACGTTGTAAATGCGATAACCTTAAAAATGACAAATTGCAGAATGAACATTGGTGCGGTTTCAGTCCAGAATGTGTTTGCATGTGACGTCTGAGATTCTGTTTGTTAAGGAACGTCCGTTGGCACGTCGGGCACTCGACCGACCCGGTTAGGTTGACTTTGTTCTGAGCCTCAATAAACGCCTGGAAATCTACTTGGGTCGGTTGGTATTTAGGCTGCGATAGTATGGTCGGTTTATTTTCGTCCGTGTGCTCGTCCATCATCACTTGCGGGCTTAACATATTCGAGTGGTCGAAGGACGTATTATTGTCCGATGAATCGTCTTCACAGGGAACTTGGAAGGCCTTTGAATCCGCTTCTATTGAACTCGTGCTGCCGTTTGTCTAAAAAAATATACATAATTTTATTACGAAACCGGTCATCATTATTACCATATACCATTTACCATTTCAAATTTATTATTAGCGTCGATATCGGAAGGTTCGGATGACTTAATCGGTACATAATTGAACGTCGGTTTGGGTTTTGTTTGATCACTGGAGACGGTTTTTTCGGATAAACCTAAACAAATTGTATTATAGAAAATTAAATTTGAAAAATAAAAATGCTTGCAATGCAAATTTACCTTTAATTTGCAGTTCTCTGGCTACTTTTAAAAGAGAACTTAAACTGCTTTCTTGTATTTCGACCGAACCCACGTACATATACTGGCACAGACTCTGCATTTCCTGTACGGTAACACCTCTCATTATCACCGTAGGATGTTTACACGGGTTTTCTTGAAATATCGTTTCAAAATACGGACTACACGCCGATAAGATTAACTTGTGTGCCTAAAAATAAAATACAAAAAGTCAGTATATGCAAGCATATCATAATAATTATCGTATTTAAAGTTATTATAACAAAGTCTCACTCTCAATAAGCCATCTTGACAAGCGATTGTCACGTCGACTAGAATTTGTTCGTTAAACAGACATTCAAACAGCGCTCGTAAATTTTCCAAATGATTATTCCACCGGAGATGAAATGATTTATTGCTGACCTCCATATCGTTCGTCATCTATAACAACATAGGGAAAATACGTAAATATATTTATATTAGTGTTTCGTTTTTAATTCGAGAAAAATGTAGTCACGAACGTGATTTCCCAAACTAAAATTTTACAAATATTTATTCAATGTTTTTAATTTTGTGCGTGTAGATATTTATGCAGGTGGTACATTTGATTTCGTTATAATCGAATTATAATCGGCTATCCGATATTCATTCTTCTTAACAATATCACTACACAGGGTTCGTATGATGTAGCTCATGAAAAATTTAAAAAAACAACACCTAAAATAAATGCACCAAAACCCTTAAAAAGTACTAATAATTATTAATTAATACTCCGAAAATGTAATTAAAAAGCGAAAAAATCGAAATAAAAATTTCAAGTACTAATCCTATGAAATGAAACACAAATATATAACTGACGTAGTTTATTCGTGTTGGATCAATAGAAAAAAAAAGAAAAGAAATTACTACATCATCCGTACTCTAATATCGCCTACTCGTACCTATAATACCTATAAAATAATATTTTAATTGACGGTCTGCTGATTATCGATGCGATTTAGATTGTATTCGTGCAAACCACAGTATAGACTGTTTTGCGTACGGATTATTTTACTCTGTACTATTATTGAGCAAAACGTTAACGAACGACGTATATATATGTAAAATATACAACGTATAATGTTTTACAGGTACCCACACGAATTGATAAACGTGAAATTCCGTAACAATACTAATATCGTTATCAACATCAACCGTAGTCTCTCGCGCGTGTGAAACGTATATTATTATATAGTAGTTCGATTAAAAAACTCGATGTTTTACTCGGGGTTTTTTTTTTTTCTGGATACTAAACGTTAAACATAATTTTGGTCACCCCTGCGAGGTACCCGACCGTCGTCGTGCCGGGGGGCCTTGGTTTTAGTAATGCGTACACGCACACGGGCACACACAGACACGCGTATATATATATATATATACACACATATACGGTGTGCGGCAAGGGACGGGTGTGTGTACGGTCGTGGGCGGGTCGGGGGAGACGGACCTTTTCGGATAGACCTGCTGCATGCACGTCCTGACTATGGGGCAACATTATAAAACCTTAGCGAGGGTCCCGCATGTGTGCACCAACGCACGGTGACTGTAGTGTATACACTGTATAGTCGGTTTAAAAACATTCATGGTAATACAGCTGAATCTATAGGAAAAAAAAAAAAAAAAAAAGGGAAAAAAAATCGACGTTTCCCCCCCGAAGTCAGTTTCTCGTTTACTAAAATACTGGTATAATAATATAATAGATATCTGCGTCTACGCGTACATTATACTACGGGTGGTACGCGTTACACATAGCAGATTTCCAATATTATTCGTTCATCAGGTATTTCGGCGTCTCAAAGGAAACGGATAACGGTAGGCATTATTAGGCGACCGTCGATCTGCACAATAAATTACGGTCCGATACCTATTGTGATATTATATACAATAAGCGTAAGGTTTTTTTCGTCAATATCGTCAACGGCTATGCACAGAATAAAAAAGGCCGTACTGTAAAAAAAAAAAAAAAAAAAAAAAAAAAAAAATAATAACAATACTATATAGATACGTAGACAACACAGACGAATTATTGTTGCAATGGTTTTCGGATTTTTCGGCTTTGCAGGTAAATAGATTAGAACCTAACCTAACCGTTAGGTATTTATACCGCAGTGGAAAATATAAAAATTGTTATTGTTTAATACGACGATATTGCATTATACACAAGGCACTGTATGTACGTCGAAAATCATCGTAGAATAGTTAAGTTTTTTTTTTTTTTTATGTGAATCTTATCTTTTATATTCAATTCGAAACGGGTATTTTCGTTTCATTGTCATATTCACAGGACGTACAATGTAGTTACACATATATAAATTGTAGCTTCTAGAGCTCTCAACTATTTCACGTATACACTCGCATGAAAATAACATTGGAATTTATAAAACCGTGTACACGTGTAATTATTAACGTTTACACGTATATAATCGAGTGTTCAATATTCTCCATGTATTATTTTTCATTTACTTTCATGACGTATTCAAGCGAATAAAACTAAAACACGTAAACACGAATAGCGAATTCACGTGTATTTTATACACGTGTATTCGGATTTCATGTTCACGTTTTTAATCGAGATCTCTCTAGTATATTCTTAGTATATTTCAAACGATATTTAATAGACATGTAAATGTCATATAGGTTGGTACCTAATAATTCGTTGTAAAATCAATTTTATTTATGTATCTAACAGTGTACTGTTAGATAAATAAGTAATCTGGAAAGTATAAGATATTATCGTTTCTAAAAAGTTATTCGTTTGAATATTCTACAACTTTTGATTAATAATTTCGAAAAAAAATAACTACTCGTGATACTATACTGGACTTGGCTCTTCAATCCGGCAGTTCAGCAACCCTTTTTTTTAGCACGATATTTTTTTTGTTTGTTTCGCGTGCGTAGGGGGATGAAAGTGGGGGAGAACTGCGCTGCCACGAGGGAACCGTCATAGCGATCGTTAAAAGCGCGGTCCCCAGATATATATGTATGTAGATAAATTTGCGTGTATGTGTGCGTACGATGGGGGGAGTGGCAGCGCGAAAGGGGGATTAAAACAAGGGGGACAGACCCTTTGCACGGTGACTCAGTGGGGGTATAGGGGGAATCCGGAGGAGTCGATAATATTGCAGCGCCGCGCGAAATAATGCAGGGAGAGCCTTGTACGCTGCTGCTACTACTGCTGCTACGGAGGGTGAATTTGAGGGGAGAAAAGGACGCGAACCGAAAGCTATGTACGCGATGGAAAATCGCCACGATATTATATATATATATATATATTTTTTTTTGTCCAGAAAACCTTAGTCGAAGAACGATAATTGCGTCGTTGCGAATATTTTGAGAAACGAAAATCGCCAAGGCATGATAAATAATATTATCCGTACTATAATCACTGACCTGTTAGCAGTATCGAACGCGTTACGCTTCCACATGCCAGTAGGGCGGGTGGGCGGTAGGGGGGAAATAAGGTTCGATCGCGGTAGGTGGTGTGAGATCCGTTGAAAATGACCCGTGGCGTGTTGTACGTGATAATAAAACGACATAAATGGTTATAGGTATTAAACACTGTATTAAATCACAACCGAAGATGTTGTTGTTCCCATTGTTATGTGACTACACCATTCGCGTGCGCGCGCGCCGCGCAGTCCCCCGAACCGGACGTGGGTATAAACGTCCGAAGTCGACGAGCGGACCGCCGCCGTCAAAACCGAGAGAGTAGAAATTCAATTATTTCGAACGGCGACGTCAGCAGCGTGTTATAACAAACCACGGTGCGCAGAAATGACGTTACGCAAATATACCCACCTACGTATAACGTTTAAAAAAAAAAAAAAAATATCGTTTTTGGGCACGCGCGAAATTATTACATCGTCGTGTCGGCAGGTTCGCAAAGTGTCTTCGTATGAACACTTGTTTAAAACGTTCGAAAATCAAATTCGAACAACGAATAAACGAAAATAATCAGTTTCTATTGGATTTAAAAAAAAAAAAATAATAAATTTTGTTCTATTACGATCAAATTATATTTTTAATGATATTGTTAAGATATTTAGAAAAAAAAACCACACATACATGTAAAATAAAAAAAAGCACATTGGTTTGCTTTGTTTTTTTTTTTTTTTTTTTTGCAACCCTAGTTCGTCGGTTTAATTCCCAATGTTGTCCCGATTCCATAACGACGACTGCCAGAAGCAAAAAAAAAAAAAAAAATGTTTTCGTTTCTAAAACAACAACTCCAAAATGACAATAATATTAAAGACAGATTTTATATGAGACGTGTTTTTCTTTAATGCCACTATTTCGCGGTTTTTTATTGGCACTCGTAAAATAATAAAACGTGATTTTGAATCAGTGTGATTTTAAACGACGCGGCGTTATCGTTCAATTTAATTGGAAATATCGTGAATGCGAAATTTAAAATTTCGAAAATAATATTACGATTCTGAACGAATTATATTCACGGGTAAATGATAAACAAAACGCAATGTTAGGTTTGCCGGCTGTTTAAATGTAAAATATAGGACCAAGGAAGAGGGGAAACCCCCGGGACCTTCTTTAAAAGTATCCCCCCTCCCAAGACAAAAAAATCGTATAACAATGCTTTTATTATTAAAATTGTACAGTATGCAAAACTAACAAAAGAACAAATTTTTCTTGTTCAAAGGTATCACCTTACGGGATACCTCTTAAACCTATAAGATATGCGTAACGAAACGTAGGGTTGTCCTATATGTAAAATTTAAAGTGTCTTCGGTCGTGGCACGAACCTCACCAAATTTATAGGACCGTCCTGTCCGAAACAGGACACGGTTGGTAACCCTACCGACAGCTAGTGTTCGTCCTTGCGTACAAAACATAATTATATAGCGATCGATCGGCGTTATCAGATTTTTAGCTTACCGTATTTAATGTTAGCGAGCATACAATAATGATAACACGATAATACGCTCGGTGACGATAATAAATAATATTTACAATACTTCGGGCAGAAACGATGACGATGATAATAATATTACGATATCGTGAATAATATCCCGTCGGAAATTTGTACGCGTGTCGCCTTGGTAACAACGGAGCGGGAAAAATAAAAGCTCGAGGAGAATTTTTTTTTTTCTTTCGCTTTTACATTTACAGCCGCCAAAGGCCGCCGCCGCCGCGTATTTTTAGACCCCGTGCGTTCGCAGCGGTGTTTCGGGGCGGAACAGCGGCTGTATACGGCCGCCTGCAGGGGTCGGGCACCACCACGATGGGGGGTTCCCGGAGCGGATGATGGGGTGACCGGGCATCGCGGCGGCACGGGACCAAGCGGGCGGGGGTGAATAAGGGACTTCCCTCTAGGGGTCTTGTTTTGTCCGTATATATACCGGCACCCCTGAACGCGCGTATATCTCCCCCACGATGTTGTGAAACACAATATCGACCCGGCGACTAAAAACGCGCTCTCGCCGCTCGTATATCCTGTATATATATATATATATATACAGATAGAGAAATAATGCCGACTGAGGAATATATATATATATATATATATATATCTGTATATAGATAGAGGTACGTGTATATATTGTAGGGGAGGAGAGCGCGAAAAACCCGCCGAGGAAGCCCCTATGCACGAGATTCCAGGTATTAAGTTTGCGAACCGTAAGGAAAGCGCGCGTGTAGCTCCCTTATACACATACAAATATACATATATATATTTAAAAAATAAGGCGGTTTTAGAGCTTCGCGTGTCATCAAAGACTTTTAGGATTTCGGACGGGGGAAAAAAAGCGTAGAGTAGGTACAAACCTACGCGGGGTTTTTTTTTGTAATTGTTAAATAAATAAAAAGTTTCTATATTTTTTAGATTTTGTTCTCTGTGCAATATTATGCACGGTTTTTGTTGGTATTTTTGGAATGTTCCATTCGGTGGCGGTCTTGTAATGTCGTCAAGGGTACGAGGGAGTGGTAGAAATTATAGTGGATTTTTCAAAAATTATCTCATAATTCACAAGTACTATACAAAAATATCGGGAAAACTTCACTACTCTCCCCCTCACACACACACACTCACTCGCTCGCACCACCGAATTTTGATGGAAAATAGTAACAATTACTGTATAGTGTGATTCAATATCAAATAAATATAGTTATTTCATTAGTTTATAAAATAAATGATATTTCGATTTCGAATAAAACAGGGTTGCTAAGTCTTATTATATGCGTATGAAACGTATACATTCGAGTCTATGGCAGACAAACGTCTGAAAACAATTTACATAAAAAATAAGCCCCGTGCTCGGATTTCCGAAATTCAACTCCTAAATGAAGCCTTCGATACGAGGTTTTCAGTATAATTGTTACGAATTGTTTTTGTCGATTTATGGGTTACCTTAGCGACGCGGATGAAAAATAAAAAAAAAACAGTTATTATTAGTTAATTCGGTTGTCACGAGCAAGTAAGTATCCTCTAAAAAAAAAAAAATTGCCGGCCGACAACGGTTAACCGTGTGATAGGGACGGTTCGGGACGGGAAGTCATGAGGTGGAGGGGAGACGAGTTTTAATTTTTTCGTTCAATACTTTCCGTGGGATCGCTTGTATGCATATATTATTATATAATAAAGAGATATCGATTTTTTATAAACACATTTTGCATCAGACAAAGTTTACCCAATTTCAGTCGCTATTTAGAACGTTCGATTTGATTCGAGTAAATTTAAAATAAAATATTATATATTTATACCTAATCTTTCCCATATAACTATTAGTATAGCTCTCTGGTAGATCTGGCGCATCATTGACCCCCGTGATACTTGACAGGGCGTAAAATATTAGGGGGAGTTGATAATAACTAGAGGAATTTTACCAGTATCTAAAAAATATTCACTATAGTGATACTGAATGTTTACTGATGGATTTACTAAGGTGTAATTTCTACGGAGCAACGATGCGATTAACAATTCACCGACTTCAAAAAACGTTTTTACTCGTAATTTTGTCTTTCGATATAGGTAATAAATTTGACGATAATAATAATAACCATAACGGTGTACTCGCGTATCACAAAATACCGAAAAACCTATAAGAAATTATTAATTTTGTCGACTTTAAAATAAAATTACCATCGTTAAATAGTCGACTAGGCGATTTCAATTTACACGTTTTATAGCATGACGTCAACCCCCCCCCCTTTTTCTGTTTTCGGTCCTGCTCGGTGGCAATATATAGGTGTAGAACGTATGTTTTACGCGTTTCGAAACGAATGAGAAACTCCGTTGAATTAATAATAATAATTTATTTGTTTACGGTAATCAGTGGCATGCGCGGACATTTTCAACGAGAAGGGATGTACAGTAAAAAACGCTCTCCCCTAACCACCCCCTTCCAGGCACAATTCACTAACGGTGACATTTATGTCATATTATACGTTCTGTATGTACCTATATGTGTACTATATTATGGCACGTGGGCGTATAAAATATTAAAAAATTAAAATAAAACCGAGTGTTCCGTTACACAATAATAGGTATAGGTATAAGTATTTCATTTACGTAACTCTGCGTTGGTAATCATTTGGGGAGTTTTTCTTTTTTTTTTTGTTTATTATGAATTATTCAATCAATATACATTAAACTCGTGTGTATTTCTGTGCATAGGTATTTCTACAGTAACATGTTTATCTATTCGATAAAACTCGTTTTCACGAAAATATATTGTATTACTTATCAATACATTATAATTTCTCGTATAATAGAATATTACTCGCGTGTATTACGAAAACGATAATACAACGGCGATGTGAGATTATAGATATTAAGGACAATGAGCAGTGGCGTATTTTCAATGCGGACACCCCTCGTCCATGGTTTATAATATAGTATATTTACGTACCCGGCCATATTCGGAAAGTGTTTAATATTGAATATGTACGCAAATTCCAATTGTCTAATCGCCTAACTATAACTATAACTATAATCCATCAATTATAAGTTTTCCGCACGGTAATAGTCTTTATCATAAAAGTACCTGCCTCGCAGCCTTTGTCGCGTGTAATATTACCTCCCCTCCGTATTAACACGCAACTGAGTGTTTGTATAATACTATACGCTTACTACATTATAGACCTCGGTACAAGAGGGACGGGCATTAGGAGTTCGATTACCACAGGGTATAGGGCAGGTCAATGCGGGCCTTTTTATCATCGGTTTTGTTACGGCACAGGACGACATTCACGAGCCCCCGAAAATATCATTGATGGCCAAGCCCGTTCAGAGGCCCGTCTAGGCCCACCGAAGACCTAATAATCATGGGGTTCCATGTAATCGCGTAAAGAAAAAAATATTTAATCTTATTTATATACTGTAATAATATTAATGAACGGAGTATTATGAACTACAAATATTATGTATTTATTAATAAATTGTACTTTTTAAAAAAAATATTTATAATTATAATAATTTTGTATACTAAATACATCTATACGTAAAACAAAAGTTTCATGCAATATACTATGTACAACTTATTATTTATAAAAAGCCACCTCAGGTAAGTCTAAAAAGTAGTCTATAGACTATAAGTGCTGTCAGCACATTTTTGTGAAAAGTATGTATCTAGATTTAATATCCTAAAATAAAATTTAAATAAAAAAGACGCCCCTTGCATGATTCTGCCCCGGGCCCCAAAATACCTCTGAATGGACTTGCTGATGGCCTGTCGTTGTTGTCTTAAATATGTACCTGATACGGAATCGGTCGGTTCCCAAACGGCTTCCATACAATGTTTGTTTTTTCCCAAATGTCGCCCGTCGAAAAGGATTGCACGAGTAGGTAAATTCCCAAACGGCTCCGGTATCGGTACTAGGTACGTGTATATTTCTCGTAACAATTTCTCGTATTTCTGTACTCAAAACGTACATATGTTACGCAGAAAATATTCGTATCATATCTTACTTTTTACGATAACAAGTTCTATTGAATCTATTCAAATTATTAAAGTTTGGACTTTACGTTTTCAAACATTATATGCCCTATATGGATTGTTGTTAAACGAATTCTATCTAGCTTATCGAAAATTGTGTCTTAAAAAATATTCACTCCTAGTATGATGTTTATATATTTTTATAGATGCATGCATTTTTTTTTCTATTTTTTAACACTAATATTGAATATCATTTTAATAAAATTTAATTCACAGTATCAAATAAATGACTTTTTATAATTTACTTAGAATATAACCTTCAAAAAACACCAACACATTTTTAATCGCACCTCTTTTTGAGACAGTCCTAAGTCTGTTTGAAGTGGAAAAGAATTTTTGTTGTAAAAACCGGAACCGTTTGGAAATTTACCCTTTTGTAAAACGGGAGCCGTTTGGGAATTCACCTTTTTGTAAAACGGGAGCCGAACGGGCCACGTCCACGGAATCGACACATCAACGATATTATCACGGTGCAATTAACGAGTTGATTATCACATATAATTTAATTACAAAAAATTCGGAAAATATTTCAGCCGGTATAAATATGTAATTTATATTTAAATATGTATAACTCCGGGAAGAATAAAAAAAACCCGCGTCAAATGAAATGCTTGCGCGAAGGACGGGGTATTATATAATAATGTTCCGCGGCTGTAACTGTAAGCGGGGATTTATTTTTTCTCTTTGAAATAATAACAGATCAGGGGAGGGGTTGTGTAGGACGAATAGGTAAATATATATAGGTTTTATTGTATAAGATTTTAGATTCTGAGTGGAGCGAAGAAGCTTATGGTTTTATAAAGATGTTTATTTTTTTTTTTATCTGTGCGCAACTTTTCTACTAGAAGACTTGCACAGATTTCTACGTGTTGTACTTTTTCTGAAAGGAAATTGGAATGTGAAGGTACTTTATGAAAGTAATTTTTCGATTTTCTCAAGAGTATTCTCATAAAATGTGAAAAACCGGGATAAAACATGGGAAAAACGGGATAAACTTAGGAAAATTGGGAAAATCTGTAGAACATTAAACAAATTGTATTAAAGAAAATATATAAAGCCTATTTAATTATGTTTTTTACTATAAAATGCCAAATATATTGTTGAAAAAGTATCACTATCAACTGAACTCCGCTAAGAATCGTTTTTTCGTAAGCAATGATTTATCGTTGCTTACAGGTATACATTAATTTCCCGTCTTTATTCTACCTTCAAAACGTCCCATCTACATCAGTGGCTGCACCCATCCCCATTATCTTTCTTTTCTTTTTTAATTCCATTATTGTTACGCGGTAAGTAATAAGTTTTTTTGTTTTTTGTTTTTATCTTATCGCCGCGTTGACCAAAAACTATAACGTAGTTACAGTTTAATCATTATTTATATAGTCTATACAGAGGTACACCGACACAATCAAATAGACACTATAATATACTTACTATAAGTAGGATATATTTTCAATTGTTTTAGGTTTCTAAACACCTTAAATAGTAAGTTATATCCCCGTTTTATATTATTAAACATAAGTTTAGACACATTATATCCCCGTCCGCGTGAAGTTACCAGTACGCTGTCGTGGTTGTTGATTTGATTAAAAAGGAGATTTAATATCGTTCGTAACATTATTTTAAATTTAAAATATAAATTCGTATTTTTCCTTTTCTCCTCCACCTCCACCTCGGCTGTTCGGAATCGGCTCGTCATTAATACTACCGTTTTTTATTTAACTATATGAGTATTGAATAACAATATATATATGCGTTTATAGATATTTATACTGGAGAATATTTTAACAATTTAAAATAATTATATAATTGGCGCTTAAAGAGTTATTCAAAAATATCCGGTCGGCTGAAAGATTTTGAATTTGTTGAGGTTTCTATTACGCACAAGTATTATAATATATGTATAGGGGGCCCCGTTCTCGCCAACATAAACGATGATTTTTAAACGGATTTCGTACGAAAACCGAACGATCGTGATCAGACGTCGGCCACAAATTCCGTTTAAAAATCGGATAAACGAAAGCGTCTATGTTGGAGAGAACGGCTCTTAGTATGCGCATTGCGCATATTAATACACTAGGTTGGCAAATTCGTTCAAAATTTTACGAAATTGTAATACCTAGTTTATCTTTTAAAATATACGGCTCAAACTTGGTTTGCTAGTAAAGTAGGTTTTTCCAACTCGTTTTTTTTTTTTTTTTTAAATAAATAAATATAATACTAAAAACAGAAATGACTGCTAAATCTTACGGCGAACGTTTGATAAACGTCAAAAGAAGTTTGTGCTGCGTTTTATCGAACATTACTGTGTACTTATAGGTACGTATACCTACTATAAATATTAATTAAATTCGCAGTTTAATATTGGCAGCAGTACCCACCGGCGTGACAGCGAAAATTGAATCTCGCTGCCGGTCAATTTTCACAGGAGAAATTTGACCGGCGGGAGTTTAATTTTACTAGTGACTGCGGAATCCCCCCTCCCTCATATCTTACAGGCCAAATTTCCCTAGATGACATTTTACTCCCCCGGTAAAATATCATCAATGTGAAAAATCGCAGTGGCAAGACGGGATGTGATACCTGTATACATATTTCTGTACTGTTTCGGTACAACATAACAAAACCGCGTGATTTGAAACATTGAAATGATGACGTTTCGGTTCAAATTATTTCGGACACGGGAAATTTAAAGAAGCGAATATTTTCGAGAGCACCGCGTTGCTTTTAAAAAAAAAAAAAAATATTCTCAACCGAAATAGTAGCGGACGTGTTGCGGACATTTCGTTTTATTTTTTCAAATAATCGTATAGCAATAATGGGTGTTAGTGTTAGTTGATTTTAATTTTCTAAACCGCGTGATTTAAGCTATGCTGCCCATTTGAATTGGACCGAGAAAATAAATACGGGGGTATCCGCGTTATCTCAAGTGAAGGAACTATTATACAAAGGACAATCGGGAATTCGAACCATCGAAATTTGAAAAAAAAAAAATGGTACTTCTAACGAACGAATTCATATTTCTCTGTATACGAAATGTTATTAAATTTTTTTTTACTTATTAACAACTCCCCTTCCCCCTGATGTCTGCTTACCGTGTACGCGTGCCCGGTTTAGTGTGCAATAATAGTACAATACGTTTATAGTCGTGTCAATATCGCGAAAACTAACAAATCGTCAATAATCGAAACGATCCGACGGCTATAAAACGGTCGGCGTAAAATATGTACTTTGTAATTATTATACTTATATACTCGCGTGCAGTAAACCAGTTATACCGCGCGGTGGTAAAAATAAAAACGAAAAAAAAAAATAATGACTTGGCCTAATTTTATTTTTACCGTGGGGCCGGCGATAATATTATTATTATCGACATGGCGTTCGGACGGAGTGCTGTGCAGCAACAGTAGCAACTCTGGAAAAGGCGGACAAGGTCTGCCCCGGCGGCGACAATCACGTGTACCAAAGCTGATACGCGGCATTCGCAGTTAATGCGACTGTATTAGCTTAATGCGCTTTAAGCGAAACCGGATATAAGGCGTAAACCCGGTTTTTACTGCGTATTAAGAGGATGCGGTACACCCCGGTCTCCGTGTTACAAACGCGCCGCATGGAAAATGTACGCACGTTCAACGGCGCCGATTTTGTGCCTTTAAAGGGCCTGACGTATTTTCCATGCGTTCGGACCGATAAGCCCAGGAAAAATGCACGTACTCGGATTGTTTAAATTTTTCATTCTGGAAAAAAAGTTTCGGGTACATCGACACCGTTTCTGTGTTATTGTGGAAATCGATTTTCGACTTTTTTTTTTTTTTTTTTTTTAATTAAAAATATGTTAAAATCGATGATTCGTTTTTGAAATTTCGTAAAATTATATTCCAATATTCTGAAGTACGGACCTTATTAAACAGCCGTTCGCAGGCACCTAGACTTGAAGGCGAGACTTACGTACGATTTGTGTTATGCGGACCGGACTCTTATACCGACCTTCTTAATAATTATCTTACTGAACGCAAACCGATATAATCTTACATAATTTAACTAGTTTTACCAAAATCGTGGTAGAAAATACGGTATTCAGTGTCAGAACGTTGCAATACGAACGCGCGAGAAGAGTTTAATGCGTATTAAGAAGATTCGATCGCCGGCTGTGTTTAAAATCGGAATAGACACCTGTTATATTGTGTCAAATGTACTGACTACTGTCCTAGTAATCAGATAAAACATCTGAAAATATGTTTGAACCCGTCACGACGTCTGCTTGAAAACGACTTTACCACTTTTGTGAAATCGGACTTTAAACACTCCAACTAAGAAAATTCATTTCAAGTAAACTCCGTAAAAAATTTAAATATATTTAAAGAAGTTGTTTTATACAAAAAAAAAAAAAAAACCGTTCTCGGCCACACCGCTTCCGCAATAAATGGGATTTATAGATCGGTGGAAAAGCCTAATCATTAAAACATACAAAACAATATTGTCGAATGATACAGAATTTGAGAACATATTTTGAAAAGGATCGTCACCGATCCCCTAAACGTATCGTATTGAAATAGGCGACGATTCGCGCAGTCGTCCAACACACGCACACCGTAATTATCATAAGAATTGGAACGCGTTTTCATTTCCGATACAGCGGATCGATAAGAATACTGAAAATAGATTTGAACTCCCCGTCGAGTCCCACACTCGAGATCGAATTTCCCAACAAACGGTTGACGCTAATTATATAGCCTGTCCGAAAACAGGTTCGCTTTTGATGATAATAATAATTCCGGACGAATCGTCCAATCCGAATGAAAAGTAAAAACGGTGTAAACGTTAAACCGCCAAAGTGATCGATCATTCGCGCTGAAACGTAAATGACGACGACGACGACGCCAGTCCGTCACCTATACATTACCGGCCGATGGTTTGCCGGGTTTAATTGAAATTCATATAGGAAAACACGTCACGTTCGGGACGAACGGTCTAAACGACGGTTTGTTTTCGGATCCGAAATTATCGTCGAAAGTTAACCGCGTACACGCTTTACGATTACAATATTTGTTTGATTTGTGTTTTTTTTTTTTTTATTTTCAAAATTAGTTTAAAACAGCAATCATAAACGATTGTTGTTTTAAACGCGGGAAAGTCGAATTCGAGCATAGGCCTGGGCAAGACCCGTGTGGGCTAGAAAATACTACTTTTATACAGCCCGTTTGGACCAGAATTTTCCCCGTGTTAGTTTAACTGAACGTTTATTTAGCGAGCGTTTATATAGTAGTATTTTATCTGTGTTGCCTTATCGTACAAGATCATGACACACAGACATCTATTGTACAAAGATAATGGGTGTAGGTATATATTTAATATACCCGGGGGTTTTCGGTATGTTTCAGAATTAAATTGATACACAGAAATTGTACGTGAACCTAAATAATTTACTCATTGCTTAATTTAAAAATTAGTTTCCGTAGTGTAACTGAACGTTTATAGAAATTTAAAAGCATTGGTCCGAACGGGTTCATTAAATCCAGGTCGTCCAAACGCGCTTCGCCCATAGACCTATTATTATTACGATTATTGACGCGTGAACCCCGGCATTTCGGCGAGACGAAACGTTGTCGTTCCGACACCGTGGACCCTCGCCGATAGCGCCTAAATTGCGCGGGGACCGCGGCGGGGCGAGCGTTTCCGCCGGAAAACTCGCGCGGCCTAATTTCCACGGAAAACCGTCGTCATCGTCGCAGCCGCGAACGGATGGCGGGGGAGGCGAAGGGCGCGGACGGACAGGACGCGTGGCCGCCGCCGCCGCCTGTCCTCGACCTCGTCCACTCGCGCGCCGCAATATCGTCGAGTCGCGGGCTGGTGGGCGGGGGAGAGGGGGCACGCGCGATAATATAATAAGGACAACGGTGACGGCGGCGGCGGCGCTGTACAGTCGTATAATTCATGTCGCGCGCTCGCGGTGATAATGGCGTGTCGTTTGGCTAAGTGCGTTCGAAGACCGACAAAAAAAAAAAAAAAAAAACAATAATATTTAATAATACGTGACGGGCGGCACAGATGAGGTGGCGCGCGCCAATATTACCGTCGAATCGAATCGAAAACGGGTATAAAATACGCGTAAGTATACGCGGCGTGATGTAACAGCCGAACGGCCTTCGTACGGCGACCCGCGCGGAAAAAACAGAAACAACCGCCTCGCTGTTAATGTTCATACGCGCGAGAAATTAAAACAACATCAATAATAATAGTAATAGTCTGGTTCGGGTCCCCAATCGCCTCGGACGGTGGCGCAAAACAAAAATAAAAAAAAAAAAACAAAAAACAAAAAACGAAATAAAGTCAAATAAAAACCAGTTTCGGGGGGGACCGGTCCGCTCTCGGCGTTGTCTAGGACAACCGCCGCTTCGGTGACGTCACCGTCCAGCGGTGTCGTCGTGCGTGCCGTTCGAGCTGGACAATAATAATAATAATAATAATAATAACAATAATAACAAAATTGTTCGACAACTG
Source organism: Cinara cedri (assembly GCA_902439185.1). Lineage (NCBI taxonomy): Eukaryota > Metazoa > Arthropoda > Insecta > Hemiptera > Aphididae > Cinara > Cinara cedri. Next base: position 368,619 of record CABPRJ010001895.1, read on the forward strand.
CACCGCGGCCGCGGTTTAGAGATAACGAACGGACGGCGCTCGCCGCTACACGTGCTGATGCCGCCGCCGCCGCCGCCCGGTTCACCTGTTGTAGCGGCCGCCCGCCGCTTACCGCGCGAACCGGTGAAAATGCGCGGCGATCGTCGAGTGCCCGCTAACGGAACGGCGACAGTTTCGCGACGTTTACGCGCCTGTTCCAGAACGAATACTATCGAAACGCGCGTGTAATATCATTATGTTCGATTAATGTTCCGTTTATGAACGCGGTGCCGGCGGTGAATAACGCGAATAACTGTGGTCGCAACGCCCGCGTATACACTTTATTGCAATAACAATAATTCAATACTACGTTATGATCATGTAATTAATAGGCAGGTGGGTCCTGACCTAATCGACAAAATAACAATACTGTACCTCCTTTGGCGTTTCCCCGGGACGTTGAACGGCTGTACGGCTATGCCCGGCCGGTACGACGATAACAATATTATGATTTATTATTATCGCGGGTTATTGTAAAACTGCAATCGAAACGGACAAACGCGAACCGACGATAACAATATTATTGTTGCTGGCGAAAACGGCGGGCGAGCGTGACGTGTTGTAGCTGGTAGATGAAACCACAGCGGAGGCGACGTGACACGTTTCGCGCACGTCGGGAACGTTACTGAAATTCACCACCGAGCCCGTACGTGCGTCGCCGCCGCCGCCGCCGTCGCCGCGGCCGCCGGCAACCCCCTCTAGGGTACAACGGGCATGACGTCACTCACAGCATGCGGCTATACGGCCCCCTCCCCCGCCCACCGCACCCCCTCCCCGCGTACCGTCCCGTCGCGTTCACTGTTCTGGTCGACGACGACGACGGAGGAGACTTGGCGCCTGACGCGCGCACACACACACACACACACACACAGACACACACGCACACGCTCCCGCGCCCGCGCACGCACACGCACACAAACGTACGGGGGAGCGCGCGCACGAACACGCAGTGCCTGGCTTGGTGGTGGCAGGTGCACTCGGTGGAGGGCACAAAGGGTCCGGACTCCCCAGAAAACCCTCCATCCGTCACACGCCCACGCCCGCCGGCCGGTGTCGGAAAGTCGGCGGCGGCCGAACCCGCGCGCCGAACAGGGGGTAGTCGTCCGTTGTCGACATTGTCCATCGTTTTCGTCGAGGCCTCGTGTTTTGGGACGCGCACAACCGGTTTAGTGTACTATCTCCCGCCGTATTATGTTACGGGAAACGACTACGCGCCGCGTTGTCGTTGCCATGTAGGAAGCGTGCCCCGTCCCCGGGGGACGCGCAAGCGTTACGGGTTTTTGTCGGACACGGTATAGTTACAGGAATCCGGAACGGTTCGTCCGTAAAATGAGTTTCCGGACGTTTCGTCTCCGACGTTTCCAATACCCCGCCCCCCCCCATTTATTAGCGAACGGAAACCAAATATCGTATAGGGACCCGTAGTCACGATTTATAATATACTTGATGTCCCGTCCAGCTTTGCCCATCCAATAAATGCTTATCTTTGTGTTAGGTTAGGTTACTAAAGGCAAATAAAAAAAAAATGATAATCATCGTTTTCCTCCCCATTTCAACCCAGAACTCGCAGTAAGTCTCTCCGGTTAAATACTTTTTAGCTCTTTAGCCTCTTATTTTGTTGTTCGACGGTGTTCTAATCCGCGTTAGGTTAGGTCTACTACTTCTACTGGTCAGATCGAGGATATCAATAGTTTAAAACATTCTCCGAACAATGCGGATCGCTTTCCGAAGGACCGTTTAAAAATTGGTCAAGTCGTTTCAGAGAACATGCGTGGCAAAGATGTCCATTTTCACATTTAAATAAATAATATATATAGAACATAGATGGATAGATAAATAGATAATAAGTTTTCTGAAACAATCATTCTAGTTATACACGTCGTTTAGAATTTAAGTCGAGTTCGAATTTTCCTTTATTGATGCACATCGAGAAGTCGGAAGTCTTTACTTTTCGAGATGATAAATGTAAAATTACTGCAGAAAGCTCGTCTATATATCGAACCTGTATCGGAAGTGAACTTATATTGAATATAAGCATAACCATTATATTGTTTGAATTTAAAGATAGTTTAAAATAACTCAGAGAAACCAAACGTCTTATTACCGGAACCGGATGTTTGACGGGCAATAGTGTGCGGACGAATTGTCTGCTAATAACGGGGAAGAAACGAATTTTTAAAGATGTAGGTAGTATTAGATCTTCACGACAGCAGAAGAAACAATCAAATAATTTAATTCAGTCATAGGTAGTTGCAGGTACCTATTATAGAGTATAGACCTTTGAGACAGGGGAAGCGAGTAAACATCTTAATGCATCCCGAGGGAGTGGCTACGGGCTCCCAGATCTCCTCGAATCTGGTTTGTAAGTCTTAAACGGACTAAAGGCCCAAAGGTATATGTTTAGGTATAGATTATTTATTCCAAGGAGGGGATTCTGACTATCAGTTATTTGTAACAAGAGTGATTTTAGAGTTTAAAAAAAAAAAAACACGGGGAAGTGTGCAGTAATAATGGTTTCATAATTTTTGATTTTTGATTCGGAGCGTTGCGAAATATAAAGTCTATTGGTTTTACTATGATATGTGTTTTTTTTTTAATTCGGAATATGGACAAATCTAATCGAAATATTATAAGAGATCGATATCTTGTTCCATTTAATATATGGCCACTGATAGAGAAAATCATATTTTGTATGTCTAAAGTGGTTTTCATAATTATACGGAAAACCCAAAAAAATACAGAAAATATATTTATTTTTTTTTTCAAACTACGCCGTAAAACTTGTAAAACCTGTAAAACTTTTAAAATTATATTTTTTTTATCAGAAATCATTATCCAAATTTCGTAAAAATTATCAAAAACTCAAAATATGTCTTACCGACTTCGTCTCTCCGAATCGTTTTTCGTTAGCAATGGTGGATCGTTGTGTACAGATATAAATTAAATAACTTTATGTATCCTACTTTCACAACTTTCCTCCTATAATAGTGGCTGCACCCGTCCCCAGTATCAGCTCTTTCTTTTTGTTCTTATTCTTATAAAATAAATCGAAATACTTGTTTAAGCCATTTTTAAATGTGGTACAATTTTTAAAACATTCTGGCGATTTTTGGGCTATTTTTGGACATTGTTTAGTTGTTTAACATGTTTTATTTGGTTTTACACGTGGACAAATTGTTTGGCTGAACATAAATGTTTGAAAATTTAATATAAGGTTTTTTACAAATTGTACTTATGGTTAAAAAAAAAAAAAAGGCTTTAAGTTGTAGTTTTTTTTATAAGCACTTTACGTTCAAATTTGAACGGAAATATTAAAAATAATGTAATTTGAAAACTTGTTTAACGGAACTTCGCTTAGATTCATCAGTAGGTAATGACTGTTTACGTTCAAGAAACTGGGTAGGAACGAACAACTATTCAAATCTGGAAACGTAACGAAACGGAAAACAATAAACGAAAAACATAAAATTAAAATTATTACAAAACAAAACAACAATAATGAAAAAAAAATTAATCATTCCATTGAACGAAACAGAACGCAAAAATTGACTAATTTAAAACCATTTAGAACCATTTAAGCCATTTAAATCCATGGTTTTTTAAAACCATTATCGTTGAAATATTTCTTCTGGTATTGTTACGATTTATTTTTATTTTTTTAATAATATCAATTTAAGCTTTATCTCAAATGGCCGGATGCTATGTTGTCAGTAATTTTATTAATAGTGAATTATAGTTAATTATTAAGGGAGTGTACGATTAATAATAATTATTATTAATTATTATTGAATTATTGCCAAACTCCGTAAGAGCGAGTTACTATTATCGGTTTTTCAATAAAATCTATAATAATAAAAACGTTTAAGTTCACCATTTCTTCAATTTCCCAACAAGTTTTTATTTATTCCCGACGTTTATTTAGACGTTTCTCGTCCCGTTTTCGTTGTAAATAACACATTTCAGCTCTCTTACGGCACATTCACCGTTTTACGGAATTTTTACCGGCCCCACGTCACGTTAAAAATGTTAAACGCTTTAAAACGGTTCATGGAACGTAATTCAGTCGACGTTTATCGTCTATGGATTTCGACTTTCAATTGATAACGTCGTTTTCGTTTAAATGATTTTTTTTTTTTTTTCAATAACGTTTTTTCGTTTCGATTTTAAAGACTTTTACCGTTTACCTATACATATTTTATAATATTACTTATCGGCATTTAACCAAGAGTTCGGTAAGTAGTTAAACATATTAAATGAAGAAATACATAGAAAAAATAAAATAAACAAATTGGTCGTTTTACATAGAATATAGAAATAATTTATTTTAATAGGAAAGATTATTTAAAATTAGTGACTATTAGGCATAGATATGTTAAGAAATATAAATTATTTGGTTATTATTTTTTGTCTAAAATGTATTGATATAAGATATTATTTTTAAAATCGGTTTGAACATTTAAAATATTATTAAAATTATTTTTCTTTGTTTCATTGTGTATATGTAATTCTTCTAAAACTGAATTAATGTATATGTTAATTTGTGTATTTAATATTTCTTAAGTCTGTATTGATAACAAAATTTATATTATGGTTATTTTCTAAAACATGTTTAGCGAAGTTTAAATTGATTTATTTTTTTATAATATAGACTTAAGAAATATTAAATACACAAATTAACATATACATTAATTCAGTTTTAGAAGAATTACACACACACAATNAATTTATATTTCTTAACATATCTATGCCTAATAGTCACTAATTTTAAATAATCTCTCCTATTAAAATAAATTATTTTTATATTCTATGTAAAACGACCAATTTGTATATTAATTTTTATTTCTATGTATTCCTTCATTTAATTTTTTAATATTCAGTCGCGTTTTACATTTTGACTGTAATATACCTGATGATGAATTTTTAATTCGAAACCGATTGTATAATACACTTATCATAATCAGGTGACGGAGTGATTCATTAATTTATTTTATTACTATACACAATTTTTTTATTTATATATTTATTAACTATATTTATTTACTTTAGTTATTTACGAGTATTAACCATATTAATAATTTTGTTTTTACTTTATTATTTTATATTTGTATATAGATTGTTGACAAAGTAACACAGCAACACTATATCAACTGAACACAACTCAGAATCGTTTTTTCGTTAGCGATGGTTTATCGCTGCTTTAATATTCGTATGTACATTAAATTTCACCCTTGATACATTCTCGATTTCTCTACAACAATAGTGGCCCATCCACTTGCGAAGTTGCCCGGTTTTCTTATATATATTGTAATATGAGTTCAGAGCCTGGTTTGGTCGCACTTTCGCATCTGATTTTTCGCCAGCTCTGGTTATAGACTATTTAGGTGTTTATTTTCAAATACGTACAGAGTTTTATGATATAATTAATGCTATATGGAATTTAATAAAACCAAATTATCCCTATCAATATACGACTAACCTTTGTTTACTCTCGTTTGTTTGCAGTTATTTTCACACGTTTCCGCGCATGGCATAGGTTTGCGTATACCATTTAAAAGATATTCGTAAAAATAGGTACGCCGAATTATTTTACCATTGCAAGTTCACAGAGCAATAGAGATATTTTCTTCTATATTCATATTATAGCGTTTATAAAATATTTTTTCACGTATTATTATGAATACAATTTTTATATAAAATAAATATTGAACACTTTTACAATCTCAAATTTGTTAGTACGCTTGTATAATATATTTTTTGTACCAAGGCTACTATCGTAATTGTGCAAGAATGGGGAATATTTTGTTATAACAAATCACGAGGTTTTTTTTTAGTTTTGGTATTGATATGTCACACAGATATATATATATATAAATATTATAAATTACAGAAGTAAAACAAACGAACATACTTCGCACGATGGGTGGGCCGCTGTTGTAGGAGAAAAGTTAAGAAAGAAATTTAATGTATATCTGTACGCAAAGATTATAATTATTACTAACGAAAAACGATTCTGAGCGGAGTGCGGTTTTACATATTTTGAAAGGCCGTAGTATTAACAGTTTGAAAGTAATACATTTCGTAAATTTCCCCGGTTTTCTTCATTTATTATGAAAACCCCTGGGAAAATAAAAAATGACCTCCTTAAAGTATCACCCCAGTCAGATTTCTTTTCAAAAAAGAAGGTACACTAGAAAATCGGAGTAAAATTTTTGGTATGAAAGTTGTTCACAGATAAAAAAAAAAAATCATCATTGTAAAACTAATACTAAAATGAATACAAAATAATTACATTTTATGTACTTAAATACTATACTATATACTATCGATACATTTAAATCAAAATATCAATTTACATTTTTCACGCACGCGGTACCTTAAAAAATGCGGTGGTTACTATAATTTAAGACATTTTTCGAAATTCCTAACAATTATTTCCATTTAAGTATAATCACTTTTAATCGTCATATTGTGTATCATTGTATAAAGCATACGTTGTACAAATGTTTGTATACTACTTATCACACCCATCAGCAGCCTCAGCTCTTTAAAATGTTTTTTTCGTTAAATACTCTGCAAGGGAAAAGTAGTGAAGAACAGCTGGTATTCGGTAAATAATAATTCACAATTTTTGTTTTTGTATTATGAATTATAATTATACAAGTAGCTATTGTATTAAATATATAAGTAATGTGGATAAAAAATAAGTTAAGAAAAAGAAAAAGTTAACAAAACGTTAAATCGATTAAGTTTTACAAAAATATAGCTAGGCATTAAGTATGATTTTTTTATTTATATTTAAAAAGTAAACGTGTGTAACGACGTATCCTTGTAGTGTGCCCCCGTATATTAACTAACCTGTTTTCGAAGCCTCTATTCATATTTTTTTTAAAACCACTATATTGATAATGTCTGGTTATAGGTCTTTTATATACGTAGCGAAACTATATAATCACGTAGGCATCATGTATATGGCATGCATACTTATATTGTATGTATAAATATAATAATATAATGCATAGATTTTATTCGAGTTTTTTAGAAGTTTTAGCAAAGCTATATTAATTTTTTTTACATCAAAAACTCAAATATATATTTTTATTTACTAATAACAATTGTTAAATTTTAAAATTATGCACGGATTAGAAAAATGTCAACTGTGACTAATTGCAAAATCATGTAAATCTCACAAGTGTAAATTTCAACTACCTCGTAATAATTGTTGTTTTTACAACTAAACTAGATTAGTAAATTTCAATTTCTCAAAGAAAGTAAATTTACAACTTAATAATAGTATTACCTTATATTTGGTAATATGATGTATGTTGTCACATGAATTGTCATTTAAAACAAATGTCAAATTAGTCTAATTTTCAGATACCTAGAAGGAATAAGAATAACCATGAAGAGTAAATATTCTTACTTTTATAGGCATAATATAATAATCGTTGGTATTATAAGGAGAAAATATATTATATAATTATATAAAAAAAAAAATAAATAAAAAGTGATTAATGTTTTTATTGTTGTATTTATTTATTTTCATTATTAATTTATCTTTGAACACCACTGAACCGATCTATCCGTTCAGAATCATATTTTATTAGTAATGATAGATCATTATTGCATATATTATAGATACTAGACAGTACCATAAAATTAAATCGGGAAAGGTTGGGCAGGGTGTCACAGACTCTTGTGCCAAAGGTGCCTAAACATTTAGCGATGACCGGATTTGAGTAATGAATTATTTAAAAAAAAGAACAGTAAAAAAATTGTCATTCAACATGAGAGGAGTGCCGTGATTCGGTATTTGCATGGTTTACAGGACCACGGGTATTATTTTAACTATTTTTAATTTGAAAATCTTATTTTAAGTATTATCCTTTGATTTTAAAATTAAATTTTTTTTTATTAGAAGTTTTGATTTTCCGTGTCAAAAATTATTTTAATGGAGTTGTATAAAATCCTCGAATCATAACACTAAAAATATGGGTATAAATCTATAGAAGCCTCGACAATATTTATTATTCAACTGGATTTAGGAATTTCTTTTGTAAATATTTAAGGCTTATCAAATATTTCTAACCGTTCCGAATATTTTTTTCATAAAATAGGTAAGTATATGATAGTAATCGGTTTGTTATTTAGTACGAATTTTCAATGTGTTTTTAGTTTGCCATTTTTAAGTTGTTGAGTTTCGACGCCGAGGCATTTAGGTTTTTTTGATTTTTAGTTGAAATTTAATTTTTGTCCGTACCTACTTCGTGCTAAAGGTTTTGTACACGGAATTAAATGAAGACCAGTGTAGTTTAATAGAATTGACAAAGAAAGAACGGCGAGTCTTCAGGGTAGAAGGAAACAAAAAAAAAACCCGCCCCCTTCAGAGTCAAGACGTGGGTACAGGTATATTTGTATATGCGTGTGTGTGTGTTTGTTTGTGTGTATGTGTGTGTGTGTGTGTGTGTGTGCGTGTTATTTTTCCATCAAGTATAGTTTTACACAAGGGGTTTTTTTCCTACGCGGAGACCCCTCACTATTGTTACGATCCCCATGGATGTTTTTTCCTTTCCGAAGGCGGTAAATGTACTGCTGTGCCGGTCTGGAATATGTTTTGGTCAGTCATAATATAATTTAATGTTTTCACGGAACAGTATTATTATTAGTTTTTTGGTTTGTGATCGTCAGATGTATATAGGTAATTTAAATTACGGAGTATACAGTAACAAAAAACCATTCATTGTCGGTAAATTCAGAGCGATCAATATAACGTGCGGTTTTGATGATTTGTTTGCGAGATATACCTTGGTCAAATACGTGAATTAGAACGGTATACTTAGGCCTATTGTAGTATCTAACTATAAGGTAGCTCGAAAGAAGTTTAAACCGCGGTCTTACCATTTCTTAACATCCTAAACGTTACCGGAACCGAGCGTTATTTTTAAAAAACCGTTCTCAAAACCAAAACCAAAACCGAAGAATTTAAAACCCGTTCCCAAAACCGTTATTAATATCAATTTCATATTTTCAACCGGTATTATAAACTAATAGGTGTTACGTTTAAATGTATTTAATATTTCTTTACGATTAAGATTTCCGATAACAACGCTACAAAAAATATGCTATTTTATTCATTTTTATTAGTGTATATTGTATATATCGCATTAACTTGACAAAACTTTGCATTTTACGCAAAATTATCCTGTTAATTAATTTAGTTTTTTCCACTAAGTGATACCTCTAAACATTTCATAAAGTGGATTTCTTTTCACGAAATGGATATTAAAATTTCATACCGTGTCATTTTTTTCATCAAGCGGCCAACTGTCAAACGTTTAGTCTTTAATATAGATATTAGATATTGTTTTGAAACATATTTGGGATATATTATCATCTCAATGAAGGTATGTAGGTACGTAATATTTATTTTCAGATTTATTTGTAATTTTACTAATTTTGATTTCTATAACTTGTTATCTTTGATAAAAATTATCTATACCTGTAATTCTGGTGTACACGATTTTAGTACAGTGTATTCCTTAATTCCTCGGTTGCAATATGTGTCAAGTGAAGTAACTGCAGCGACTCATAGACAAGTGTGTTTATAAAAATGAATTTGACGCAAAAACTTGGTTTCATAAAAAATTTAATATTTATTATCAAAAAAAAAAAAAAAACCACATATTCAGATGCTAAAATTAGCTACTAAATTACGTAGTATTGTATATCTTATATTATAAAGTGTATTCATAGAAATAGAAAGAAAATGCGTGATTACTAGGGCTCGGATTTTGTAGCAAATGCTCTTTTGATGGGAGTCTATAGAAAGCTAATTATTATATATAATAACTACATTTTCAATCGTTCTGATTTCAATGAACTAAACTTTATTTTGATTTTTCGACAAAACGTGCTTTTTTGATCATTTGGTTGATTTCTTAATTTTTACATAATTTTCATGAAAATTTAACAAAATATGTATATTATACTTCAACCATATTATTATTGCCAAAAATGAAAAACTAGTAAATAAATGAATGTCTGATAAAACAATTATCGTTGTTGTACAAAAAATTGTAGGTTTATCAAAATGACCATCAGTACAAAAGAAAATTATTTGAATTATATCTGCGTATTTTTATAGCACGGTCAAATACTTTAGTTGATCAGTAAATATCAATCAGTGAGGTATAGTGTTATATAAAATGTAATCGTCAAAATGTCAATAGTTGATAATGAAAATTTTAAATTAAAAAAATTCGTACGAGAATTTGGTGCAAATGTATTTACACTGACGAAAATATTATATTTTGTAAATTGTGTAAAACTTATTTCTTATATATATATTAATAAATCTTTTTTTTTTTTTTTTAATTTTTTGCCTTCATAAAATGCTTTTTTAAGAATTTATTTTGATACAAAATCCGAAACCTAGTGATTACTATTTACTATACACAACTATAATGTGTTGACTGTAGCGAAAAATGTCTGATTAAAAAAAAAAAAAAAAAAGATAAAAAGTGATGGACAAAAGATAATACGAAATTAATAAACTATAATAATTCTAACATATGAACCGACGATCACGGACCGTTGCAATCATAACCGATAAGGAAAAATATCATTATTAATAATAATAATAGTATAACTGTTAGTACAAATGTCTTTAGAATTATAAATAACGCGTCGAAGAATTCAAAAGGGAATAATTCGACATTTCGCTTATAATTATTTGTTAATTTTTAAAGAAATAGTTTCCTAGGAAGTACACTGATATACATAAAAATAATTATACATATATATTCATCAAAATCAATATTTAGACATATTAGTATTATTTTATAGGTATATCCTCTAATAATCTGAACATTAAACTATACCTATATGTTTAAATATTTCATGAATCGTAAAGTAATATTATCTGATCTGTATACAAATATTATATAATAACTAATAATATGTAAAATCAAAAAACCAAATTAAAGTATGAGCGGTCGATAAACCGAAAAAAAAAATTGGTCTGTTTAGTGAGCAGTGACCTAACCAATAATACATTTTCAATAAAGTATTAAAAATAACCGAATAAGAAACTGACGATATTTGTTGAAAACCAAAACCTAAACGAAAACTTTTATAACCTAAATAAATTTCACAAACCGATAGTCGTTTGTCATAGAATAATTCACATTAAAAGAATATTATAAATTGTAGTTGAAACACATAGCATTTACATTTTATAGAATTTCATTTTTATATATTTAATTAATTACCAATATTAATTCCAATTAATTATTTTTTTTATTCGTATTTGATTATAATAGAAAAACGTTTTGTTTAAATTACTATTAACATGGTAAAATAAATATAATGTATTATTGACAACAAAGCGTAACATTACACATAGCACCATCTAGCGGTGAAAAATAAAAATTGATGCTTTATAACTATTATTCGGTCAGGGAAGACACCAGTGCTGCGAAAGTCAACAGATACGAAAATATAATACTCCGTCGTAGCAATTGAATTTCACCCCCGTAACATTGTTCCAAATATATTTGTTCCGCATATAAATAACTACGATATTACATTCGGATCACTTAACAACTTCTCCGAAATAGTTTTATCAAAATTCAAAATTCAAAATTCGTCATTAAATCTCACGTTTTGTTATCTTCAGACTGATAATTTGTTGTATATTTTGCACAATTAATGAACTATTTCCCAAAAAAAACTCGATAAAAACTTATTGCCCAGATATTTTATCCGTAGACCTATATTTTATTAATATGTCTATGGTTTTATAAGTTTTAATTAACAGTGATAGTTTTCATCAAGCATCTGAGATTCTTATTTTGAATTAATATTACATTTACTTATTTTTTTAGAGCATTTAAACTATCGAATGATGGCCTACCTACTGAATCTTTGTACAAGTCAAAATGTTCCTTACTTACTTCAATATCTATTGATCGTTCATTGATTTACAATAATCGTTAGTTCAAGGGAACACCTATAAATGAAAATATTTAGGTATTTCAGGTCTTGTGAATAGTTATAATATAATATGCTGGCTAGAAATCACAGTTGTTGACATTAGGGGGGGTGTCATACTCCCCCCCGCTAATATCGCCCCAATTCAATCACCATTCTCCGGTGATTCACTGTGAAAATACGTTTATCTCTGCAGTATAAAATGTATTGATATTTAAGATAATTAATTGAGATTAATAAATTAATAATTATTATTTTAAAGATATATCTTAATAATTCGTGATTACCGATGAAATATTATTAATAGAAATAATATATTACGGTCTAATAGGTAACATAACGAAGTGACGTCAATCAATTCGGTGTTGTCTTTGGTAGCAGTTTTATCAAGTTAATTTAATTTTGGAGTAATATACTTTTGTATTAGTATTTAACTTCCGTAGTAACTATAGCAACCCATTCGATCGTACGAGCGACGAACACCATATTATATGGTATAATATACCATATTATACCATATTTACTGTAGTAAGTGCCATCTTTTAGTAAAAAAATAAACTAGTAAGCACATAGAATTTTGGTTATGCACCGAATAAAATTAAGGCAAGATAAAAAAAATACCATTCTAAATGACGTATAGTAAATCGACTTTACTGTTAATGTACAATCAACTTTTTTTTATTGACCATTAACACTAAGTTAAACTTATTATGGATCTCGATGGAATTTTTTAGATATTCTATTTGAAAAGAGAAACTACGGAATTACATTATTTATACTCAGCTATGACTGAGACTTAGTGACATAGATTCGCTATGACGTCGCGTGTGTATTACTCTTGTGACGCCTTCTGGTGGATCTTTATTTATTTATTTTCTATAGGATGAACACTCCAATTTAGGACACCTTATACACGGACTATCTTACTAGGTATTTATTTATTATTTTTTTGTTTTTTAATGTCATCCTTATCATCAAGGTAGCTTATAAATCAACAAAAATAATTTGATACTAAGAATACTAAAAGTCCCAATAAAATCCCCCCCGTCAACGATGTGTAAAATTCTCGATAAGAAAAAAAAACTCAACTTAGAAAAGTTGTGATATCAAAAAAGGGCTAAGTAATTTCTTAAATTCATTGGCATAGAAATTGTTTATAATTGTTTGTATTTGATGAAGTGCGATAATTCAATGCAAATATTTTACTTAGTTGGCGGCTACTAATATTTACGACTACAAATAAAGATACAATGCCGTCATGAACATTTAAATCACCATTTTCTAATTTATTGATATCACCATAGTATTACTTTAGTATATATTATGAGTAGCCACGAAGCTAAGTTAAATTATTTGTACTAAATTATTGCACATAATCAAATAAAAATAATTTTAAACAATTTCTATACTATTAATGTATATATTATATATAATTATTACTATTATAACTATATTTAATGAATTTAAGAAATAACTTTGCCGCTTTTTGATATCACAACTTTTCTAACTTGAGTTTTTTTTTCTTAGTGAAATTTTTATACGTAGTTTACGGAGGGTTTTGGGATACACTTATTTTTTTATTAAAATTTTGGATATAGTTAACCTGTTTTTTTTTTTTTATTGAGTGAAAAATTACGGGGGCAAATTATCTTTGTTGTTTTATGGATCGAGTAAATGGATATTTGATGTAGGTAAAGCTATGAATATAGCTTATTATGAATGTTGCTGGATAATGATACTACAGTAATATAGCTATAAAATAAATAAACAATATTGTTTTTTATTCACCGCAAACGACCACTGTCGCAAACAAGTGGTAACAACGTGTACAACATAAACATTGTTGAATTGTTGAAAAAAAAAAATAGCGTTTCGAGTAAAAACTATGCTAATATTTTTACATACTACTCAGACTGTAATTATCCAATCAACTTGAAATTTACATAACATACTGATCAACCCGTGTAAATTTCAAAACAATCAGTTTATTCGTTTAGGCTACAGAGAGATCGGAACATTTGTTATAAAATTACACAGGTTAAATAGAAGATCTTTATTGTTCACTTATCTCTGCGCCGCGGTTGCGGCGCTGGATACCAATAACCCTGTGCCAGCCACTTTTGCAACGCCCACCTATCAGGTCTGATTATGAATCTAAACCATCCAAGAATCCATTCAAACACACACAAAAAATATCATCAAAACCAGTTCAGTCGTTTAGGAGGACTTCAGTGACACATACACGGACAGAAGAAATTATAAAGATAGAAATTGAATGGCTTGGTGCATAAACCAGATAAATTTAATTTTTTCGAAAATTAACGTTTTCATTGATTATTGTATAGAAAAAAATTACCTACATTTAAGTGCAACAACCATTTTAATCCGATATATATATATATATATATATATATTTAGTTTTTAATGAAATTAGATTTATCTTGTTTTGTTTTTGCTCAAAATATTGTGGTTACACCAAATGTGTTTATTCTTTTTGGGTATTATTAATAGAATTAAAAGATGTTAAAATATTTTTTTCTCTACATTTTCATTGTTAAAAAAAATGTATTTTTATTCATATTGAACAGTTTTAAAAAGTAGATTTATCTGGTTGTTGTACCAAGCCCTTTAATTACGCTTTCGGTCCGTTATTATTTATCCTTATCATTATTTTCTATTATCATTTTCAAAAAATTACCCTTTACCCGGAAAGTGTGCCAGTGTACGCAATACCATAGATAATAAAGGAATGGATAGGCTATGGGTATGAATAATGGAGACAGGACGCCGATCTGTACAAATTATGACGGTCTAAAAATAACGCAAATCGTTAGAATGCGCTTCGATCAGAAGTGATATCGGTGTTACATACAAAGCATAGGAAATTTATTGTTTTTTTAATTATTATAAACTAAATGGCAAAACTCACGAATAATTATTATAAAACGTTCTTCAAGACCAAATTGTCTTCGATTGAATAGACGTATTTCCAGATTTATACGACTATTAAGCTAATAAAGATATAATTGTTTTAAAACAGTTGATATTCATGTCATATTATGGTAAAATAATAACATATCCATTAAATATTTACTTTAATAATATTTGTTTGAGATTGTATCTGTTTTCTCGTTATCCCAGTTTCCTATGTTTTTTCCTGTTTTTTCACTATATTGAAAAAACTCATGAGCAAACAAAAAAATGATCTCCTTGAGTACCACCTAAGTCAGATTTCCTTTTATAAAAATTGTTACACTTGTAAATCGGAGTAATATCTCTGGTAAAAAAGTTCACAGATTAAAAAAAAATCAAATAAATATTATTGTAGAACTATAAGCTTCTTCACTTCACTTAGAATCTAAAAAATACGTTTGACTTTTATACACCTATAAATAATATAATATCAATGAATGCGTGTTGGTTGTCACAACTCACACTATCAAAATCACAAGACAAAGTATAATATTTGATAATTCGACGGTTCTCAAAATTCACATCGACTCATCAAGTATTAAAGTCACGATCACAGTAATCTATCTTTAGTAGAAGTGTAGTTTAGCTATCCTGTGATTTTTGCAATTTTTTATTTTCAAAACCTAGATAAACCTAGATAAATCAACGTTTTAAAAACAATGGTGCCAAAATAATTTTCCATGTATCATTAGTTTTCAAGTTATAGTGATTTGAAATCTAAATTCTAGTAAACCATTTGTTACTGAATTCTAGCGATTGGCGATATTTTTGGACCAATTTTTTTCGACTATATTCGGCGTCCTTTCTCTGTTCATGGTCATGGGGTATAATTTTTTGTCCTTGAATGATAAGAGAAACTGATTTAATTTTTTTTTTCTTTCCATGAATCAAATATTTTGAAATAATAGAATTTAAAACCATATTGATTTTATAACTTTATAAGTTGAAAACAAATTAAACTTATTTTAAACTGTAGACATTATGTCTGTTTTAAGCATAGGTAATAAAGGATAGGTCCGGATATTAAGGTAGGGAATTATAATAAATCTTAAGAAAAATTACTTTAGCTGTAGGAGTGGTTTGATAATTAGCCGCAATCGTATTTTGATGATAATAAATAAATACATAATTATGATGGATTTTGTATTCTTAGGTAGACCACAAACAGAAAGGAAACTGATTTCGTGAAACTAAATACAAAATGCATGAAATAAATTGTATGAAATTTGTTTTATAGTTGTCACATACCAATAAAACTAAAAATTAGTTTTAATAATTTCGTCTAACGGAGATAATGTATTAATGCTGTTGGCTACAGAAAAAAAAAAAAAAAAAGGAAACGATTTGCGATAGACGGCCTAGTAGTTATGTAATTGTAAAGTAACTAAATGCCGATGAAGATAAATTTCAATTTATCTATTTTCATTTGAAAATAGGTATCTTCTTAAATAAATGTTTTCCTTTATACACGATTATTAGTAATTAGCATAACACTTATTTGTTAATATAATAGTCATTAATATACCATTGCTGAGTATTAACGAGTCAATAATTTTAAAATTTAATTGATATTTACTAACTTAATTTATTTTAGATTCTGAGAAAATATTGGTTTCATTATGTTTTTTTTTTCTCTAAATAATTTTTTTTTATCAGAAACCTTCCTGCAATCAAAAACTTTATAGGAACTTTCTTCTAACTTTTTTTTATTTAGTCGGTATATTGAGAGAGCTCAAATTGTATTTTTAGTTTTTTTAATAAATGGTAAACACTGACAATTTTGTATCAAAAAATATCAATGTTTTTACAGTTTTAGTTGATTTCTGGGTTAACTTGGGAACAAGTGAAAAATACTACTAATCATTAATAATACTTAGTTCAGAATCGTTTTTCGTTATCAACGGTTTATTATGTACAGATATGAATTAAATAACTCGATTTATCTCTCCTTTATCTTTCATAAAAAAGTGGCACACCCATCAACCGTATAAGCTTGTTTTTTGTTTATATTTACTTAATCAATAACGAGTACATTTTTAATAATACCACGTTAAGATATTGATTTCGAATTCTTTTAATTTAAACACAGTTTTAAATCTTAAAACTATTTGAACAGGTACCTTTTTATAAAAAAATTATACTTACAAAAAACTATAAACTTTTTAAATTTAACCGTTTTTACAGCGTCACTAATAATTTTACGAAAAAAAAAAAAATTTTCAAAGGAAACTTAAATTAACAACAGAGAATTGAACTAATTTAACTAATTACCTAAAATTAACAAAAAAGTAAATTAAAAACGAGTCGTTGACTTTTTTTAAATTAAATTAACCGAGTTATAATATGATATATTATTTATTATTTTGAATATATTATTCATTAACTCTTCCAACCAGCAGCCTTGCAATATACTCTGCTAATATAATATAGTCTGGATATCATTGTCAAAACGTCGATTTTGTAATAAATTGAGAGTGAAATTATACACGAAAGTGACAAAAATGAAATATTAGTGTACATACTCCTCATTATTGCATATGTAATGTTTTTAATGTATATCAAAGCCGTTATATTTTTAAGTAAATATGCGACTAATTGCGGGTACAATAACGATAATAAAAAATATAGTAAACGAAACGTTATTTTTATTAAAATTATTTCTTTTTAATAATATAATTACTGTACATACATATATTATAACTGATAGGTAATAATATCATACAAATATTGAGCGAATAATATAATAACGTGTTACAAATGTTTAAATTCTACAAAAACAAAAAAAAAAGTATAATGTCAGCTGCTTTCGTTCTACGCGAATTCACAACGTAATCGAATCTGTTCGCGTCGTCACGTAGAAGTCGTTTATACATAGACCGCCCACAAAACAATGTCCGAGTTTTGAAGAGCTGTACATTAATAAAAAAAAAAAAAAAACGGCAAAAGAAACTCCAATTCACCACCAACCAAAATGTATAGTCATATCCGGTGTGACCAATGACCAAATTCACGACTGTGCCGATTGATTTTTTTTATTGAACATTTTTTAAACGATATATCTCGGTTATACTGAATCGTACACTTCGCCCTCCACCAAACCAAAGAGCAAAAAAAAAAAAAAACGCAATTTGTTAAGTCAGGTGACCTCGTGAAATATACTGATATCTCTTTGAATTATTAGTTAGCAATGATATAGTAATGATTATTAGAGTAATATAGAGGTGGCGTCTTGTATATTAACGACTTATACCGGAGGCAATAGCGTTGGTTCAATTTTATTTCAAAACGACCACCACCTCTATAACATTATTTTATGATAAATATCCGAAAATGTTTTCCGTTTTATTCCCGACGTAGAGTCGTCCGTTCGTCATATGGAAATTTAGTGCACATTATGTCGGTATTATCTTATGAAATGAGACGGCGTAATGAAGTTTAGGGGTAATAGGTACCGCGACACTGTACAGATCTTCAAATTCCGGACGCGTTCCTTGTTTACGTAAATATTAGTGAGTAAGGAAGCTCGAAAATCGAGTCCGTATGACGATAAGTTTAAACCGTTACACATACTTGCGGCCGAATTCGCGTTAAGATGAATAATTCAAATTTTCTAAAAATATACATATTTATATTTTATATCATAATATTTATTATCACTATATTTTATATGAAAATTTGATTGAATGCCTGCAGTTATAATCGTTAACCTATATATACACAATTTACAAACTAAAAAAAAAAATATATCTATACCTTTAATATACATATATATCTAATATTATATTTTTTGTGTTGAATTCAAAATGTAATTTACAAAAGCATCGTGTACAGTACATTCATATAATTATGTTTACTGCATACCTATAATTATAGTAAACATGTTTTTGCATTAACAATATTAACTTAATCGAAATAGTTTTTTTTTTTTTTATTAGTAAAACCATTGATTTTGGTGTTATTATAAAATCATTGGTAAAATTTATGGACTAAATATAATAATAGGTATATAAAGGTATCTATTGTCATATAATCTTGTCGTTCTATAGTAAAAAATATCAAACGCGAAAAACTAAAATATCGACATTATGTTTGCTCGTTACAATCGATGTGGAACTCCTCTGGAACGTATGATTGTAGTGATTTAATATTGTACGAAAACCGATTGTACACGCTGTCGAGTAACAGCTGTCGTTTCGGATTCACTGTTAAAAATATACTTATACATTATACAATATATATTATGTAACATTTTTGTCTAGTACAATTTGTTCCGACATTTTGTAAACCCGACATAATATTATTCGATCGTTTCGTGTATGACGTGAGGGGAGAATAACAAGACGACAAAAGTAATAATAATAATAATACAAAAAAACCAACAAATAATAACCAAAACAATAATCTAAGTACGATTATAGAGGTTTCTTCGTATATATGGTATCAAAGCGTTTAACGTTAAGGCACATCGTTTTTCTGGAATATAATTATTAAAACGAAATCTCGCCCGTTGCAGGCGGACAAATATTGCCGCGTCGTATTAACAATCAGCATGGATAAACACCAGCCATTGGACATGTACAACAGAATAATGGTGCGATCGATTGAGTCATCCGATTTAAAATATTAAAACACCTACCTATAACAATATTGTCAGCCTGCACGTGTTTTGCAATACATAAGTTACCGATAATATACTCGTATGTAATTTTCCGATATAAAAACCGTTTAAGCGGTAAATTTTTTTTCGTGAAAACATATAATCGTCGATTTCGTTAATAATATTTAACATAATATATTAAGAATACGCGGTTTCATTATTCGGCTTGTAACCGCGACAATGTGTATCGATCTCCTTAACTCACTCTACTACTCCCCTTCCCTCCCCTCCGTCGTATATAAGCGATCGCGTACATTAACAACAATATAGTCGGTATCTTATACCGCGATGGTAACATAACATATCGAACCGGTCGAATCGTTAACAGGTGTTTTTAACCGATAGGCTGGGCCCGGGAGTCAGTCGGTGGCCAACGACTGTGGTCGACGACTGCGGGTCGGGCGTGATGAACGTCGTCATGCTGATGGTCACGGAGCTGCTGGTTGTCGGCCTAGACGACATCGGCAACTCTGCACCGGGACGGTGTCCGGTGTAAAACTCCTGTCAGTCCGGGTCGTAACGGCAGTCCAACCAAGCGATCGCACCCACCGCGAACAGGATCAGTGACGTTAACGTCAGATGGACTACGGCCATCCAAAACATGGTCGGGTTGGGGCTGCGAAAAAAAAAATCGAACTCAAAACGTTTATAAAAAAACAAACTACTACATTACGCTTGACTTGTTTTTTTTTTTTTTTATTACTAATCTTAATCACTTATGATGATTTCTGCTTGACCGATATAATTTTGTGAAAACAATAGGTTTTCACGATTATTTCAAACCAAATTACAAAAAAAAAAAAAAAAAAAATCGAAATCAAAAATGTCAACGTTACTTTGAGTAAATTCGTACATATATTATAAATATTAAAATGCACACATAATACCAGAAAAGTATAGGAATAATTTTTCAGCCATTACGTATAACCGTTTAATGATAAATTTTATTTTAAAACGGCCACCTCTATAACATTATTTTATGATAAAAATCCGAAAATGTTTTCCGTTTTTTTCCCGATACAGAGTCGTCAGTTCGTCATATGGAAATATAGTGTACCTATATTATGTCAGTAATCGTATAAAATTAGACAGCGTAATGACGTTTAGGGGTAATAGATACCGCGACACTGTACAGATCTACAAATTCCGGACGCGTTCTTTGTGTACGTAAATATTAGTGAGGAAGGAAGCTCGAAGATCGAATTCGTATCCGACGATAAGTTTAAGCCGTTACACTTACTTGCGGCCGAATTCGCGTTAAGATGAATAATTCAAATTTTCTAAAAATATAGATATTTATATTTTATATCATAATATTTATTATCACTATATCGTATATACAAATTTGATTAAATGCCTGCAGTTATATCAGTTTTAATCGAAAAGTATAGGAATAATTGTTCAGTCATTACACATAACCGTTTAATAATCCCATTCCCAAAATGTATAGTATAATTTCATTATCATATTATGATACGTAAATCAACTTTTAATTTTCATACGAGTTTCGATTCGAAAAAATGAAAATTTTTCTAAATATTTTTATTACTACGGTAATATTGATTACCTACCTTAGTTATGAGTAAAATTATAATAATAGTTTAAAATTTAGTCCAGAAGAGTACTGAAGCGTATTTTTTTTTAAAAAAATAACCCTTTTCTACTGATCCGGTTTAAATTTTGAAAATACCTTCCAATCAGGGTTAGGATTTTATAGCATTTACATATTAATTATAAAATACTTAAGAAATAGCAAAATATGATTAAAATTTGTTTTATGATTCAGAGAATTGAAATTAAAAATTAAATTTTGCATATTTTCCGATTTTTTAGATTTCAGTCCTATTCTTGGACTTTTTGAAATAATTTCGCATTTTGACACACTTTCTTTTTTATCAATATTGGAAATTTTTATGAAATAATATTTTGATAAATATTATTTGATTACTGCCTAATTTTAAAAGTAAATAGAACAAATACACGGACGCGTTTATCGTTTTATATTATTTGGTTTTAGTTTTAAACTTTTATTATCTGCTGATTTTGATTGGTTCTTCTTTTTTGTAATTTATTGTTGTGATTATCATCCAATGTTGAAAGCGTTGCATACTGGATTGGTACAGCCGACTCGTATACGCGTACTATAGAAACTAGTGTTTTCAGTTGAACGTGTTGTGGTTATCCTTTTCCGAGGCTTAACTTGTAATTAACTTTGTTTTAAATTTCCATAAATTTTGTTGGTTTTATTGCATATTTTAGCGATTTTAAAGGTAATATTATTGTAGCGCATATTTATATAGTTTTATGTTCTATATAATCCCAATATACATATGTTTGATATTTATTTGTGTCTTTTTTTTAAGGAAAAATAGAAATAGTTGTTAATTACATCTATAGCCGTAGTTAACAAATAACTATAAACTACTGTCATAGTTCGTCATATCAATAATCAGTATTCTCTGATATCATAATTTTTTTAAAATACGAATATTGTGATGAAATTTACAGTTATATAGTATGGCCCATATTGTAAAATAATTTATCTTTTATCATTTTACTATACATACATATATTTGTAACAAATACTCAAAGTCAAAGAGGCGGGGGAAGTGTGTTGTTACGCCTAAAATATCCCCCACCCCTATATACGATTCTGATAGAGTTTAAATATAATATGTAGATTTATTGTTTTGTAAAATTACAAAAACAAATCAATATTTAAGCACGTAAATAATTTCCATATAATATATAGTTACTACTATTTGACTACTGATATTATCAGTATTTTGAATTACAAATTAAGTTAATTTATTATGTATATAGTGATAAGGATAACCAATAGTATAGTTGAGTAATAATATTATTATTACTATCAAAAGAAGGTTAATAATGCATACAGAGTACCAATTTGGGAAAACGTACCTACTAACATTTACCTTAATATGCATAATATTGTAATAATCATTTTCGTTATATGTACGGATATAATATTATAGTTTTAGATGGTTCATTAGCATAAAAAAGCAGTAAATATTAAAAACCATAAAAAGTCCAACAAATTTTATCTAATGTGTTATGGTGATTCACGGATATTGGATTCGGTTGTAAATCGATTTGTATAAGAAGAAAAAAAATAACCTTTCACGTACTATACCTAACTTATATTATCTTTGTATGGAAAAGGGGCCCGAGAGGTAGGTACAAAATGTAAGTGATTTTTTTTTTCCTGAACACAATAATACCTATATTAAAATGTTCGAAGGAATGATAAAATATTAGATACTACAAAACAAATCAACGGCAAATAAATATAAATCATCCTGGATGAGTTATCTACGTATAACTGGAACCACAAAGTTTATAGAAATTTAAACAAAAAACTAATTCGTATTCGGAGGCGATGTTGTTAGGTTGAAAAACACGCTCGAGATATCGAGTATATACTTCGGCTTTATCTTGTTCACTTCGTGCCAAAGTCCCGTTTTATTTTCAGATAGTAGGAACATGAACGTGAGGTCTTTTTATATGTCTTATGGCTTTCCAAAATAAATAATCAGTATTATTCGTTGGAGATAAGCTACTCAAATATGATTTGAATGTTTCATTTATTACTTCCTTGAGCTTTTTGAGGAGGATCTTACTGGTACGGCTCCAATTAGTTTCATTAATGAGATGTCACGTTAAGTGCAAAGTTTTTCTCACTATGCGCGCTTTTGTTGTACTAGTTCTCTAATTTCTAGTGGGTAAGTGATCTCGCGATTACCGCTTTTAATAGCTACAGGTGTTACAATTTCTACTGCTTCGATGTCATTATTTGCTTTTCAATGGCATTTGATGTTTTAAACCTAGTCGAGAGAGTGATAGATATACATTTCCACTGTTTTAAGTTTTTAACATATATTAGAAAATAATAGCATCAAATTAGAAATAAATACTATTTCGTTTAATTTTGAAAATATATAATTTACAACTCCATAAGTATAAATGTGTTAAAAAGTATAAACAAATAAAACACATAAATGATTTTTTCAATACACCAACTATACAAAATTTGCTATTAAAACCATAGTAGATCAGAATATGAATTTTGGTAAAAGAGTAGTTAATAGATAAAAAAAAATAAAAAATATAGATCTAAAAAAAAACACACACATACATCATAGAAAACCTATATATGTCTTGCTACATCCAAAAATACGTGACAAAAACAACAATATTACGGACTAATAAATAGGTACCTAGTATTTTAATATTATTTGATTGATGAATAAAGGGTTTAAGAATTATAAAATATTACAAACGTCAATTATTATTGGTATCAGATTCGATTATAAAAAGACGTCTTAGGATAATGGGGATGGGTGCAGCCACTGTTTTAGATAATTTGATGTTTACCCGTAGTAAACAACGATAAATCATTGTTTACGAAAATAATTATTCTGAACAGAGTTCAGTTGATAGTGAGGCTTTGTCAACTATATATAGTTTATTTTATAGTAAAATAATTAAATAGGCTTTCTATATTTTCCTTAATAATATTTGTTTAATGTTGTATCGATTTTTCCAGTTTTCCTACGTTTTTCCAGGTTTTCCCATGTTATATCCCAAATTTTTTAAATTTACCTGGAAAAATCTAAAGGAAGTCGAAAAATGGCCTGTTTAAAGTACCCCCCTAGTGAAATTTTCCTTTGAAAACATTGCTTTCATTAAAAGTTGGAGCAAAATTGCTAGTAGA